>CM060315.1:90045136-90057636 GCA_030674185.1 Monoplex corrugatus
GGAGAACACTCTGACCATTTAGAATGCTTGTACAACAGAACACACTGACCATTTTGGACCATTTTGCTTGTAGGAAATGAAAAACGCCGCATGCTCCTGGGTCCAATCATCATCATGTGCCCTGCCGTATGGCATTGCCGATCATGGCCCTCCATATGCATCTATCCCTTGTTGCTGCAAGTATATCTCCCACCGTCTCTTTCCTCAGCTACAAGTCCGTCCAATATTTTCTTCCTGAGTCTACCTGGTATTCTCTTTCTCTCCAGCTTTCCTGTTGTGACCAGGTGCTCTAATTTTTCTTCCCTCATAAGATGTCCTCTAATGTTGCTTGTCTTTTTTCTAATCATCTTTATCATTGATCTTCTTGTGTCTGCTCCCTTCAAGACTTTATCGTTTATTTTCTTTGCTGTCCATGGAATTCTCAGTATCCTTCTTAGAAACTACACTTCAGCTGCCTCAGTTTTGTTATGACTTTGCGTGTTGAGTGTCCACGCCTCACAACCGTACAACAGTATCGGTGGAACTCTCTTCTCATGCTAATTGATAGGCATTTGTGGTAAGAACGTTTTTCATCTCCTTGAATGCTGTTTCGGCTTGGCCGATTCTGCTGGCTATTTCTGATGTACATTTGTCGTCTGGTGAGATGACCATTCCCAGATACTTAAATTATTAACCTGTCTCAAAGTTGTGCCATTTACTGTTATTTTGCATGAGGGGATTTCTTGTTTTTTACTGATTTCCATGGCTTCAGTATTCTTACTATTTATCTCCTGATCTTTATTTTTGCTTTCTATTTCTATAACATTCTAGTTAGCACGGTGTCATCTACATAAGAAAGAATGTTGATTATCATTTTCCCTCTGACCTTTATCCTACAGCATTCTTCTGGGTTTTTCATGATGAATTCGCTGTACAGTGAAAACAACTCTGGTGACAGAACACAACCCTGCCTAAACCGTTGTTTGATATTTTGGAAAGAGCTTACTCGTTTTATATAGTCATTGCTGCTGTTTGTTCCCAATACACATTTATGATCTTTTCCATCTATATTGAGCCTTTCTAGTTGGTTAACCAATTCTACATGTCTCACCTGATCGAAATCCTTGGTATAATCAACAAAGCATAAAATATAAGTCCTTATTCAATTCGACTGACTTCTCTAAGATAGTTCTTGGGATGTATATGGCATTAATAGTTCCTCTCCTTTCCACTAATCTACACTGTATTCCTTGTCCTCATCATGATTATTCTTACTAGGATTTTTGTTACATGACTCATCCAACTGATCGTACGATGGAGCCTGTTTTCTTTGGAAGTGCAGTGGGCCCAATGCGGGACGTGAAGTAAGAGCGTCCACCTTTCTGGTGTCAGAGGCCGCCCAACATGCAATGCCCATTAAAGATCCTACGCATGGCAACACAGGAACTATCCGTGGGAAAGTTCTGTAGAAAAAAATGACTTTCATAGAGAAACAAAATTACAATAAACACAAGAACAGAGAGAAAGGGTTGTGCTGCATTGCAGCGAGGCACTGTACCCAGAGAGAGCGTCCTGGATTTCACACAGTAAATTCGTTGTGACCAAAACCAATACAAGCGTGATACTGTGCGGCTGCACAAATACGAAGCTAACACGAGAAATTGATCATGCATGCAGCCGTCACTCCAACCTGCTGTTTTCTTCACCCTGGTCCTGTTTAGGATTGGTGGACTGTAAAGCAGTAAGGCACAGGAGATGGCACTGTCTCAGAATTCCTGACAATTGACATCTCTACCATCTCTACCATCTCTAACTCACTCCTACCATCTTACAGCTCTACCTTCTGTGTACGTCATCGTTATGTGACAGGCTTTGTTTAGACTTATCAGTGTGATGGTTGTTGCCTACCTGCTCATAATATCACGTATTGATAGTATACGGTTTTTATATCAGAGTATATTTTTGATAGCTTTGATTCAGGTAATTGATTCTTCTATATGCTATGTTTAAACCAGTGAAACCAATGCAACAGCCCAACAGCAAACGTTCTGACAAAACAAAGATACCGTTTTAACACATTTCAACAACCATTGGCGGTCAATTTGATTAATGCTGTACTCACAACAAAACAAATTCCAGCAATAAAACCGGAAAGAAATAATAGGACAAGATATCGCTGGTGACATTAGCTATACTGTATGTTGATCGTGCTTGAAGCATAATACGACATATGTATCAGCAGGATAGCAGGATAACAGCAGGATAGCAAGATAACAGCAGGATAGCAAGATAACAGCAGGATAGCAAGATAACAGCAGGATAGCAGGATAACAGCAGGATAGCAGGATAACACAGGATAGCAAGATAACAGCAGGATAGCAAGATAACAGCAGGATAGCAAGATAACAGCAGGATAGCAAAGGATAACAGCAGGATAGCAAGATAACAGCAGGATAGCAGGATAACAGCAGGATAGCAAGGATAACAGCAGGATAGCAAGATAACAGCAGGATAGCAAGATAACAGCAGGATAACAGGGTAACAGCAGATAGCAGATAACAGCAGGATAGCAGGATACAGCAGAAGCAGGATAGCAAGATAACAGCAGGATAGCAAGATAACAGCAGGAGTATAGCAGGATACAAGATAACAGCAGGATAGCAAGATAACAGCAGGATAGCAAGATAACAGCAGGATAGCAAGATAACAGCAGGATAGCAGATAACAGAGGATAGCAAGATAACAGCAGGATAGCAAGATAACAGCAGGATAGCAAGATAACAGCAGGATAGCAAGATAACAGCAGGATAGCAAGATAACAGCAGGATAGCAAGATAACAGCAGGATAGCAAGATAACAGCAGGATAGCAAGATAACAGCAGGATAAGCAAGATAACAGCAGATAGCAAGATAACAGCAGGATAGCAAGATAACAGCAGGATAGCAATAACAGCAGGATAGCAGATAGCAAGATAACAGCGGGATACAGATCGAGGATAGCAAGATAACAGCAGGATAGCAAGATAACAGCAGGATAGCAGATAACAGCATCGATAACAAGGATAACAGCAGATACAGCAGGATAACAACAGGATAGCAAGATAACAGCAGGATAGCAAGATAACAGCAGGATAGCAGGATAACAGCAGGATAACAGCGGATAACAACAGGATAACAGCAGGACAGCAGCAGGATAACAGCAGGACAGCAGCAGGATAACAGCAGGATAACAGCAGGATAACAGCAGGATAACATCAGGATAGCAGGATAACATCAGGATAGCAGGATAGCAGGATAACAGCAGCATAACAGCAGGATAGCAAGATAACAGCAGGATAGCAGGATAACATCACTTGCACTGCACTGCACTAGACACCAGAAGGAAGATATAAGAGAAGACCCATGAGCGCACGGTGACAAATATCACAAAACCTGAAGACCATGAATCACTATGCGATATTGTATTTATGCTGGCACAGTATAGACTGAAGTGGAGAACGTTCGTTGCCACCTTGAATGCAAATGGAATAACAAACAGTAGGTAAGTAAGACTCAAACGTGTGCAGTCAGGTTTGACAGAGATCTTCTTCAGTTTCAGAAACAGCACGTTTTCTCCAAAGAGCGCTGAACTCTACGAATACCCAGCTGGTTTATATGTCAAGTATCCTTGATATGACAACTATAACTCGTCTGGTTATGACTACACCCAATACTACAGTGGGTGAGTCCACTTGGTCAGTAAACAGTGATGACTTCAGCTCTTTACCACTGGTACGAATTTCCTACTGGATCTGGACCATTGGATTTCCCATCTCATTCATCCTGGGTGTATTCGGAAACGTGATGACTATCGTCATTCTTCGTCGGTTTCAAACCAACCGTTCTGCCCTGGACCGATATTTTCTGTGTTTTGCTGTGACTGATCTCTGTATTAACATTTTTGGCATACCTCAGGACTGGATCTTTACGGTGACCAATTTCCAAGTCATAGGGTTTCATGATATTTTATGCAAGCTGTTTAATTACATCCTTAATGTGGCGATCGCCTGTTCTGCCTGGATTTTGGTAGTGATGGGCGTGCATAGAGCCTTGTCCGTGGTTTGGCCACATCGTGTGAATGCAGTGTGTACAGCAAAGATATCCTGGGGGATTATTGTCAGCATTGTCGTTATTTTCAGCTTGGCTTACTCTCATTTTCTCTATGGCTCAGAAGTTTCAAGTGGGGCATGTGGATTCAAAGAAGACTACCTGATGTTTATGATTGATGTTTGGGTCAAAATCGACATTGTCCTGTACTCATTGCTGCCTTTTCTCTGCCTAGTGCTGAGTAACATGGTTCTTGTGACAAAGTTAAGATCGTCAGTGAAAGAAGCTGGTGACCAGTTTGCAGCCACAGACAGACAGCAGAGTGAGAGGGAAAGAAAAGTGAATTCTATCACTCTTACAGCGATTGTTGTTTCCATGTCCTACATTGTACTCACCTTACCTCAGGCTATCAAGAGTTTGATCTACTTTAACTTTACTGGTACTGATAGCTCTCAAGCCACAGGTATCCACGAACTGGCATTGAGTCATTTTCTGCATGCTCTGTTTATGTATCTCACCGCGTCAAATTACTGCGTGAATTTTTATCTGTACTGTCTCACAGGCCAGAGGTTCAGAAAGGAATTCCTAAATTTCCTGAGTGAATTGTTCATCTGCTTGAGATCTTTCAAGGCGTAGATCAGTAAATCAAGCTTGTGCTAATAAAATTAGATATTCGTTTTGTGTGTCAAGTTCTCAATTAGTTATTAAATGGACAGTGACTATGACATAGACAACATGGCGTTCTTGTAAGAGATAGGGGCAGACAAATACACAGGCAGAGAGGCAGGTATGCAGATATGCAGACAGATCAAGAGACAGACACATTGAGAGACTGAGAATACTGGCTTGAATCGGACAGAAACAGACAAAGTGTCAGCAATGAATAATGCTGTGGAAGACATGTTGGCTTTGCTGTGCAGAAAGACACAGAAAATGACATTTTGCATTCATTTCCGAGATCAGCTGGACCTGAAGTGCTACTACTGCGTTCAAGATGATCTCCACAGCCAACAAGAACGGTATTGGAAACACTGTTCAGCCCATTACTATGTCTACTTTCAAATCCATTCAATCTGTTGTTTATTCCTTTTTGAATGACTACATTGAAAAGCCATAAAAGTACATCTTAAGCATTTCTTGGACAATTTTTCGGGCATGATATATCTTAATCTTAATCTTAATTTTTTTTCGGACATGATATATCTTAACAACAAATACCTATCAGTTAACATCAGGAAGAGAGTTCTTGAATGTTATATAAACCAATACTGTTGTACGGATATGAGGCGTGGACAGTCAACAAACAAACCAGAACAAGATTGAGGCAGCCGAGATGTGGTTTCTAAAAAGAATGTTGAGAGTTTCATGGACAGCAAAGAAAACAAACGAGACAGTCTTGATGGAGGCAGACACAAGTAGATCACTCATAAGGAAGATTAGGAAAAGACAGGCAACATTTATAGGCCATTTTATGAGGAAGGGGGTTTTGGAGCACCTGGTCACAACGGGGAAGCTGGAGGGAAAGAGAGCACCAAGTAGACCCAGGGAGAGAATGCTGGACGGACTTGCAGAGTGGCTGGGGATCAGGAGGGTGGGGGAGATGCTAGGGGCAACGAGAGATAGAGACAGATGGAAGTCTATGATCGCCAACGCCATGCGGCAGGGCACCTGATGATGATGATGATATCTTAACAGCCAGTTGAATCATCGTGTGCGTGACTGATCCACGCACACTTGTCAAATGGAGTCACTATATCAACGTCCATCTTCTCTGCTTTAGCTTTGTGGGTTGCTTCCCATATCATCGTGGTGTGCTCTACACAGCCAGACACTTCCAGGGTACCTCTTATTTTAACTGACACATCCACGTACTCATTCCATGTTAGGTACTTAGTAATCCTTGTTGCCATGACGGAGACGAAGGTATACGCTTTAACTTTCATAAGTGATATTGGTTTGAATTGGTTGACGTCGCTTGAATGCTGTTTGTATGAAATGTACACTCCATCAGTTATCACCCACTGCTTGCTGTTCTTCAAGTCACGTCATGCTGATCTTACCAGTTAGTGGAGCCACTCAAGGACTCTGGGACATTTATTATGCACCAGGCTAGATGTCCTGTTCAGCTTGATGAGGATCTGGCTTTGGTTTTCTGAACCAGTTTCTTTGCTTCATCTAGTGTTGATGGCTATGATTAAATATCTTTTCTGGCACTAGATCCTGAATTTCAAGAACTGCCTCGCTCTAGAAAGACAAAACAATAGACACAAAACTAAAAATGAGAATAATGAGGAATATGTTCTGAACCATCATGACATACGGAGATGAAGGATGTGGTTCTATAGGCGTCTCTGAACGGTGAGCTGGAAAGACAAGAGAAGTGACAAGACCATATTCGATGAGCTAAAAACCTGGTGAAAACTTGTACAGGTCATTCTGAAAAACAACGACCTTTGGACATCAGTGCAAAAACAAAAAATTACACTGATGAAATATGTTATTCAGGGAAAAGTCGAGGACAAAAGAGGAAAGGGAAGATCACAAACGGGTTAGCCAGGAAACATCAAGAAGTGGACAGGTCGTAACAGTCCAGAGATTTTCAACCTGGTTGAGGAAAGACAAATGTGGAGGACAGAGACCCAGTGAGCAGTGCGGGCAGCCAACATTCCTCGGAGTCATGCTGTAAACTGAACTGAACTGAGCTTCAAAGATCTCTTTGCTGCTCTCACCAGTGACAACATCTCGGTTTTATTTCTGCTTAGATTTAAATACAATAGACAAAGGCATTTTCCTTTCTTGCTTCAAGTCATATGGGATCTGTAATACTGTGCTCTCATGGTTAATTTTAACTGCTATCTAGCAGGCGCATTCAAAATGTCTCTGTCAATGGTTTCTATTCTCCTGAAACATATCTAAACTGTGGCATCCCACGAGGGTCAGTTCTTTGATCTGTACCGTTTGTTCCTACACAAAAGAAAAAAAATCCTAGCGTCATTGCCTCCCATTATCTTTCACATGAAAGCTTTGCCTGTGATACTCAATTTTGAAAGATTACCAGTGTGACAGATGTTGACTGGATGATTTTTACCACTAGCACTCAAAAGTTCATGACTAAACCTGAGTTTGGGATGACCAAGAATAAATTTCAGATAAATGGTGATTAGACAAACAAAATGCTGATCAATCCATTGAAGTTCTAGAAGCGTCGGTTTCTTCCATCTTCAATGTTTATCCGTGACACTGACATTCCATTCTCACCACACGTTGATCTGCATGATGCCAATGACATGACACTGACATTCCATTCTCACCACATGTTGATCTACGTGATGCCAATGACGTGACACTGACATTCCATTCTCACCACATGTTGATCTACGTGATGCCAATGACGTGGCCCTGACATTCCATTCTAACCACATGTTGATCTACGTGATGCCAATGACGTGACACTGACATTCCATTCTCACCACATGTTGATCTACGTGATGCCAATGACGTGACACTGACATTCCATTCTAACAACAAGTTGATCTACGTGATGCCAATGACGTGACACTGACATTCCATTCTCACCACATGTTGATCTACGTGATGCCAATGACGTGACACTGACATTCCATTCTAACCACATGTTGATCTACGTGATGCCAATGACGTGACACTGACATTCCATTCTAACCACATGTTGATCTACGTGATGCCAATGACGTGACACTGACATTCCATTCTAACCACATGTTGATCTACGTGATGCCAATGACGTGACATTGACATTCCATTCTATCCACATGTTGATCTACGTGATGCCAATGACGTGACACTGACATTCCATTCTAACCACATGTTGATCTACGTGATGCCAATGACGTGACACTGACATTCCATTCTAACCACATGTTGATCTACGTGATGCCAAGGACGTGGCCCTGACATTCCATTCTCACCACATGCTGATCTACGTGATGCCAAGGACGTGGCCCTGACATTCCATTCTCACCACATGTTGATCTACGTGATGCCAAGGACGTGGCCCTGACATTCCATTCTCACCACATGTTGATCTACGTGATGCCAAGGACGTGGCCCTGACATTCCATTCTCACCACATGTTGATCTACGTGATGCCAAGGACGTGGCGAAGGCAGCGCAAGTAAAAGCTGTTCAGCTTTCGCTCTTGTTTGGCATATGTTGTCCATGCTTCGATGCTATACAGTAGAGTGTTGATGATGCAGACGTTGTACACCACCATCTTGGTCGGAGTTGTCAGTTTTGGGTTCTCCCAGACGCGAGAAGTCGCCAGAGAACCAGATGGCGAGACGATCTAGAAGCGTTCGACAAACAATGGACCAGAACAGCAGTTAATTAACCGGCAACAGTGGCGTGTGATGAGGAAGGCTTATGTCCAACAACGTACCAAAACAAGCTGAAGAGAAGTGAAGTGAAGATGCGAGAAGTAAGTCGGCCTGAGGTTGCTGCAGCCACGTCAATGCGCTTGTTGGTCCCAGCATCGAGGGACAGATTGTTGATGAAGATAGACCGCAGGTATGTGAACTGGTGGACGACATCAGTTCGTAGTTGAGATGGTGATGACAGGTGGAGTGTCCACGTCTTGGCTCAGCACGTTCGTCTTTTATTAGGCTAATGGTCAGACCAGTCTTTGCAGGCTTGAGAAAATGTGAGGCACTAGAGTTGTTGCTCAGTTTGTGAGGTGAAAACAGCGTCACCAGCGAAGAGCAGATCTCTGATAATGGTCTCGCGCACCATTGTCTTTGCTTTCAGTCTTGCGAGGTTAAAGAGTCGCCCTTTGGATCTGGTGCGTAGGTACACTCCATCTGTAGCAGTCCCCAAAGCACATTTTTGGAGCATGGAGAAGAAGTTGTCAAACAGGGTGGGAGCAAAGACACAGCCTTGCTTGACGCCACTTTTGATGTCAAAGGGTTTGCACATGCTGCCCTCGTACTGAATGGTTGCCGTCATATCGTCGTGGAATAATCTAATCAGGCTGTGCAGCTGTGGGGGGCATCCTATTTCCAGGAAAATGGTGAACAATCCATCCCTGCTGACTAGGTCACAGGCCTTGGTGAGGTCGATAAAGGCGATGTACATGTAGAGGGGCTTTTGTTGTTCTTTGCTTTTCTCCTGTAGTTGACGAAGGGAAAAATCATGTCCAGTGCGGACCGTTCTGAGTGGAGGCCATACTGGGACTTAAGGAAGATACCCTAAGCTGCCTTTTGGAATCGCGCCAACATGACTCAGGCAAATAGTTTGCCTATGGTGTTCATTGGCAAATACCCCTATAATTGCTGCAGTCGTTTTTGTCTCCCTTGTTCTTGTAGAGGGTGACGATCTTGGTATCTCTGGTGTCTTGTGGTACTATTCCTTTCCTCCAACACTGACAGACGACATCATGTAGGGTCAGCAGGAGGTGTTCTTACAGTATTTGATGAAGTTTGGAGGGATGCCATCATTCCAGGTGCTTTCCCACAAGCCAAGCTGTTAATTGCCTTGCAAAAACCTAGCGTTGGTTTAGCATCTAGCTCCTCCATGATGGGCAGAGGTTCGATGCCATCGAGGGCTGAGGTGGCAACGTTTTCCTTCTTTGAGTATAGCACTGAGTAGTGTTCCACACATCTCTCCATCTGCTTGCCTTTGTCGATGATCACTTCCCCACTGGTGGATCTGAGGGGGGCTGTTTTGCTCTGTGTTGGACCAAAAACTTTCTTGATACCCCCTCGCACTTACCTCTTATGTTACCTTAGCTTCCCCAGTCCAGACGCCCTCACAGAGCCACCATCAGCACGACTTCTTGCCATCTGCCGCACCCTGCCTCCTCGCAGCTCTGAGTGCCTGCAGTATCTCTATTCTGGTGAGCGCCTGCATTCAGAACGGGCAGCACGCCCTGTCCCAAGAATGGGGGTCATCTCGCTGGACTTGATTTAAACGAGTTGTTCTTGGAGGTCTTTCTCCCAAAGGAAGCCAAGACCACTCTTCGAATGGTCTCCCAGAGGTGGTCCTATTTTTCAGAGGCAGAGTTGTGAGTTGTGCAGTTGGTCTAAGGACGTAGCATCTCCAAGAGACCTGGCGAATCCTCAACCCTCTCCAGGAACTGCAACCTGGAGTTGTCAATGATGGGCTTCTCCTCTTACTTGGTACAGTGGATCTTTTTACGTTGTAGCCTGATCCTGCAATACACTAGTAAGTGGTCTGTGTCAGTCTGCACTGTAGTATGTGTGGGTGAGGTTTATTGAACTGACGATGACCATGTCTAGTTGGTGCCAATGTTTTGATGGAGGATGTCTCCATGACACTTTGTGCTGAGGCTTCGTCTGGAAGTGAGACTTTGTCACGCAGAGGCAATGACAGGAGGCGCTGACCATTTTCATTGAATTTACCAACTCCAAAACGTCCAAGGTAGGAAGGCCAAGAATCGTGATCGACACCCACTCTGATGTTAACGTCGCCAAGAAGGACGAGGTATTCTTTGCTAGGGATATTCTTGACAAGGTCTTTGAGGTCAGCATTGAACTCGTCTTTTGCCTCTGTTGTAGATGTACAGGTAGGAGCATGGGCGTTAATAAGAATGACTGGGCCGTCAGACGCATGGAGATGGAGAGTCAGCAGGCGCTCGAATCCCTTGTCAGTATAGTCAACATTTTCAGTAGGGAGTTCCTGACTGCAAATCCATATCCATGTTTTCTGGGTTCCTTGCGACTTTTTCCTTGTCAGAAGAATGTGTCGTCTTTCTTTTTGAGCGTGCGTCAGTCAGCTAGGCGTGATTCTTGCAAGACAGCCATGTCTACCTGTAGTCTGAGGAGCTGGTTGGTGATGAGCAGTTGTCTCTCTTGTATCGCTGATGTCATGGAAGTTCTCTGGTAGTCCCGTTGTCTTTGTACGGAAGTTCCTGGTAGTCCTGTTGTCTTTGTACGGAAGTTCTCTGGTAGTCCTGTTGTCTTTGTACGGAAGTTCTCTGGTAGTCCTGTTGTCTTTGTACAGAAGTTCTCTGGTAGTCCTGTTGTCTTGTACGAAGTTCCGTAATCGCTATGTTTTGACTGGATTCTCTGTTATAGTGGTTGTCTTTCATTTTTGCCTGTGTCAGACGGCAGTTCTTGTCGGTAGTTTTTCTGTACCCGAAGCTCAGTGGAGCTGGTGTACTTTGACGGAAGCTCCACTTGGCTGGTGGTCTTTGTTAGCAAGCAGTAGTCCAGTGTGTCTGAAAGTTCTCTGGGAGTCGGTAGCCTTTGCGAAATCTCTGTAAGCCCTAGCATTGTAACGAGTTCTCTGGTTCCTGTTGTCTTTTCGGAAGTCCTCTGGGTAGCTGATGTCATTTTCAGGAAGCAACATGGGTTGGGTGAATATAGAGGTCTTCTGTTTTGCAAGCAGATCCTTGCATCTGCTTGTCGGAGTTTCCTAACCAGCAACAGGTGAAGAATCGGTACTTGGCACACATCATTGCATAGGGTTGCCGCTTAGAAACAGCAACTGTCGCCTTAGGATCTTCAAAGTTCTCCCGCAGTGTTACTCCCCTTGCCATACCATGATGGAATTGAAGGGAAAGTGTTAATCAAGTTTTCTTCTCTTGATGACTGCCCAGCTCGAACCCCTACCCTGCGCATTGTTGTTTTTCCAGTAGCACTAGACCCGACCTGCATATATCTATTTACAGATGACAAAACTGGTGATGAAAAACATCCAGGCTTTTGTCCAATAGTAATACCCTACTCCCTCATCATGAAACTGAGATAGTTTAGATTAGTGGACACAACATGCCTTGGCATTTCGCCACACTTTCTTTCTTACAACATCGTATCAAGGATTCCCGCGTCAGCATTTTTTCTCAGAAAACATTCTCATCATAGTCAATGGATATGTTGCAATGGCAACAGTTTTTAAACGAGTTAGAGTTTTCTCTCTTAATTTGTGGATGTATCCATACATGGCAACGAAAAAAACTTCTACCATTTAGCTGCAATTTTATAATATGGTTATCAATTTTTACTCATATTGCAGTTGAAAAACTTGTGTACTATCTATCATTAATTTAAGAAACTTAAACTTTGATCAGAAATCAGCCTCTCTTCTTGCTTTTAAACTGGAAATGAGTAATCCTATAATCCCCATTCATCATAATGAATAAAAAAACAAAAATTATAGCCTCATTTATTCTCTTCAAGTGGACATTTTATTAAACACGTGGAAACGTGGAAATATGAAAATGTCTAATAAAAAAAAACAAAACAGCCTCATGATTTCTGCCTGTGATGTCATGGCTAAGGAGAAAGGATAGAACTGAAACAGGATTTCTGGCTGAAATGTAGTGGGGACGTTTTCAACAGACTGGCGGTGAAACTTATTTGATTTTGTAGCCTTCAATTTTAGTCATCTAAAAGTGAGACTATTGGTGCGGACTGACAATTGTGTTTATTTTTGTATTT
>CM060315.1:90062636-90065136 GCA_030674185.1 Monoplex corrugatus
GTTGACACACAAAATAGAACAAGTGAAAGCGTATTTCAGGGCATTGGAAAACCCAGAAAACCCTCCCCATGAGATGATGGGAACAACAAAAGGCAATACATGTAGACTCCAATATGGAAAAACATGGATATGACAGAGGAATCCATTCAGCACAGTTGTCAACTGAGAGAACTCAAAGGAGCAAATGCGGAGAAAAACATCCAAACCAATCAAAAATCTATATAAAACAATCATACCAAAAAAACAACAACAAACAAAAAACAAAACAAAACAAAAAAACCACACACACACACACAAAATCTAGGGACACATTTTCGCAAATGGCCAGCAGGGAAAGCACATGCAGAATTTCAGCTACTTATGAAGAAACTAAGTTGCAACCCCAAAGATATAATCGTATACATGGACGGTTCAGTCACCAATAACAAATCTGGATGGGGCTTCACTGTCAAACAGAATGGAAACACCATGCATGAAGAAAACGTGACATATGATATGTGCAACCTGAGTCTAACAATTGAAATTGAGGCAGTCAGACATGCACTCCAATGGTTAACTTCACTCATCATCATCATCATCAGGTGCCCTGCCGCATGGCGTTGGCGATCATGGACTTCCATCTGCCTCTATCTCTCGTTGCCCCTAGCATCTCCTCCACCCTCCTCGTCCCCAGCCACTCTGCAAGTCCGTCCAGCATTTTCTCCCTGGGTCTACCCGGTGCTCTCTTTCCCTCCAGCTTTCCCGTTGTGACCAAGTGCTCCAAATCCCCCTTCCTCATAAAATGGCCTATAAATGTTGTCTGTCTTTTCCTAATCTTCCTTATGAGTGATCTACTTGTGTCTGCCTCCATCAAGACTGTCTCGTTTGTTTTCTTTGCTGTCCATGGAACCCTCAACATTCTTCTTAGAAACCACATCTCGGCTGCCTCAATCTTGTTCTGGCTTTGTTTGTTGACTGTCCACGCCTCGCATCCGTACAACAGTATTGGTTCTATATAACATTCAAGAACACTCTTCCTGATGTTAATTGATAGGCATTTGTTGGTAAGAATACTTGTCATCTTCTTGAATGCTGTTTTGGCTTGGCCGATTCTGCTGGCTATTTCCGGTGTGCATCTGCCGTCTGATGACATGACCGTTCCCAGATATTGGAATTTATCAACCTGTGTCAAGGTTGTGCCATTTGCTGTTATTTTGCATGAGGGGGGATTTCACTAGATGATGAAATGAAAGAAAGCCAAACCTTCATCCTGACTGACTCGATGAATCTACTTCAAAAAGTGCAAACTGTTGTAGGAACCCCAGAATGGCACAACGTAATGAACAGTATCGACCTACAAAATCTCACGTAGATGTACTGCCCCGGGCACGCTAGTCTTAAGAGAGAATGAACGTGCTAACAAACTTGCAGGCAATGCCATTAGAACATAAATTCTCCGTTTTGGAAAGTCTGAAATACTTGGATGCTTAAAATCATACCTTAGCGAAAACAAATTAGCCATCATACCATTAGCATCTTACCCCAGAAGAAATAGAAACAGAAAGCGGATGAAAATCTATTTTAAAAGGAAAAACAGGAGCTATCATTATTCAGACTACCACTAGCACCATGTGTCATCTCAAAAGTGACACTGCGCAAACTCTTACGTCGTGGAATCCAAAGTGTTTGAGCTTTTCCTAAAACAGAGACCAAGGAAAAGTGAAGGAAAGGGAAAGACAACCGGAGAACAGACAATTTTGTCACATTTATTTGTGAGTGTGTCTGTGGTCTGTGTGTTAATTGTTTATATGTCTGTACGTTTGTCGTGACATTTGTTTGATTTTACTTTTGTTTTATCTTCTTCTGTGCCACTGTTGCTTGGTAGATGAATACACACTATCACGCTTAAACACACACACACACACACACACACACACACACACACACACACACACACTCACACACACACACACACACACACACACACACACACACACACATACATACACTTACACACACACACACACACACACACGCACGCACACACACACACATACACAAACACACACACACACACACACACACACAGACACACACACACCACACACACACACACACACACACACACACACACACACACACACACACACACACACACACACATATTCACTCGTACAAATCAGGCCATAATCACCGTAACTCTCTGTGACAGCAGAACGATTTATTCCACGAAAGTTCTGACAAGATTCAAGATCCCAGCAAACAGACCAACCATTCATCTATACTAAATGTAAACAGAAAACGATAAAGTTATATTATAGTTAGCAGACTGCATTAATAGCCTACTGTAGTTGTTAAATAGCAGACTGCATTACTACCCTACTGTAGTTATCGATAAAGTTATACTAGAGTTTACAGACTGCATCACTAACCTGCTGTAGTTGTTGATAAAAGTATGTAGTAGTTAGCAGACTGCATTACTAACCTGCTGTAGTTGTTAATAAAATTATGTAATAGTTAG
>CM060315.1:90070136-90077636 GCA_030674185.1 Monoplex corrugatus
ATCTTCCCATTACAGGATTGAGGTCACTGTTGCAGTCTGTGCCTGGTAGTGGTTTTGCTATCAGTAAAGAATGTCTAAATCTTTCATTTTATTCATCAGGGTGTTATCAATTTATTTTTTTTACTATCTCCTGGACTCATCTGTGTTCATTTTCTTCTGTTGGGCTGTTCAAACCAGGTGTTCCCTTCTATGAACTTATTCATCTGTGCCCATTCTACAAGTTTCTCTTCCCTTTCATTTTGTGTGCCAAGGTCCTGAGGTCCAACTATGTCCTCCATCCTCTTCTGTTCCACGTTAGCATTAACATCGCCCATGATTACTGTAATATCCTATGATCTGCATTGAGCCTTGGCTATCTTAATACTTCACAGAAGATGTCAATTTCGTCTTGAGTACTTGGGGATGTTGGTGCATATACTTGGATGATGTTGATATCAAATGACTTGCCATCTAACTTAACCAGCAAAAACCGGTCTGACAAAGCCCAGTATCCCTTGATTGGTTTTGACTTGTCCCTTTCCATTATGATGCCTACTCCTCTTTCGTGTGTGTTTCCGCCAGAATATATTGTTGCATGCTTGCCTGATGTTATCTGTCTACCTCCTTCCATGTCACTTCCCCTTTTCCTAAAAGAATGATGTTAAGCCTTTCCGTCTCAATCTTAACAATTTCTGATTTTACCCTTTGCAGCAATGTCTTTACATTCCATGTTGCAATTCTGACATTTTTCAATTTGATCGCAGTAGTTTGCAGACAATCGGGTGTCACCTGCGCAACATGACGGTCTCTACTGGATGAAGGTGCTCCACAGGAGCCCCTATTTACCTTGTTGATCTTTTTCGTATTTTGGTTGGGCATGGGAGCATACGGTAATGGTTTCCCGTTGCCTTCCATCATTTTTTACAGATTCTTTGCTAGCCTTTGTCGTTCCCACGACTACTCACAAAGCAGTAAGGGTGATTTTCTGTCAGGGTTTACTCCCTTAGCCTTATACTCTCCCGAGATAACCAAAAGGCAGTAGTGTTGTTTTTTTTCTGACAGGGTTTACTCCCTTAGCTTTGGTTGCAGCTGAGACACCCACAAGGCAGTGGTGTTCTTTACCCATAGCTGGGGCTCTGCTTCGTGAGCACCAGGGCATGTCCACACGCTGGTGGGCCTTTGTGCTGCACGTCTCGGAGCCAAAAATCCTCTGAGTCCCTCGAATTTAGCCTGTGTCCGTGAGGTGCTCAGTTACCGCATGTTGCCACGAGGAGGCACGACGTAGGGTTTGCTGATGGAGAGGCTATGTACTGGCAGAGAGAGACTTACACATTCTATTCTTCTTTTTGTATAACTGCAAGCAGCAATGCCAGCGAGAAGTTAAGGCTGAAAGCGAGAGGTGACAAGCACGTTGTCACTAGCCAACACATTAGACGCCTCACATTGTTTACTTAAGTCTTTCTGATAGTCATTTTTTTCTCATAAAAAACATTTATTCTTTTCGCACACACAGTAATTTACACAGATGTTCTCTCTAACACAAAGTATATATGTATATGTAATATGTACATATATCTCATATATATATATATATATATGTTCTTATCTCTAACACAAAGTATATATGTATATGTAATATATGTATATATCATATACATATCTATAAATATATATGTATATTCTTATATAGATACATAGATAGATAGATCGATAGATCGTCAGATAGATAGATACAGAGACAGACAGACAGACAGACATATATATATAGACAGACAGACAGATAGATAGATAGATAGATAGACAGACAGACAGACACAGATAGATAAATAGACAGGCAGACAGATAGATAGACAGACAGACAGACAGACAGATAGCTAGGTAGGTAGATAGCTAGATAGCTAGATAGACAGACAGACAGACAGATAGATAGATAGATAGATAGATAGACAGACAGATAGATAGATAGATAGATAGACAGACAGATAGATAGATAGACAGATAGATAGATAGATAGCTAGACAGACAGACAGATAGATAGATAGATAGATAGATAGATAAATAGACAGATAGATAGATAGACAGACATAGATAGATAGATAGATAGACAGACAGATAGATAGATAGATAGACAGACAGATAATAGATAATAGATAGACAGACAGATAGATAGATAGATAGATACGATAGATAGATAGATAGATAGACAGATAGATAGATAAATAGATAGACAATCATTTACCTTTATTTGTGGTTTGGGCGCCACCTTAGTGGACGTACTTGCTAGGAGCTGGTTACTTTCTTTTACTGTAGGTTTTACGGTCGTAACTTTGTTGCTTGCCATAGCCTTGGTTGCCATAACCTTGATTGCCATAACCTTGATTGCCATAGCCATAACCCTGATATCCATAGCCTGAATTGCCCCCATAGCCGTAGCCCTGAGAGCCATGTGGTCCGTAGCTGCGACCTGCTCATACACGTAATTAATTAATTAAACTATTCGATTATACACTCACACAGCGGCAAGCAGGCATGCTTCATCTAGGTTTAATTTTCCTGATGTAAACAAAGTTCTACAGACTAAGGTGAGACGACTGGAGTGATGGGAACCTCATCGAATCTGACACTGCCCATCACCCATCACCAGCACGTCGTCTGGAAGGAACCAGCACCAGACAGTTGTCCATTCTGTGTAATTGGTGCAGCAATTAGCAGATCACACATACTGAGCTTGGTTCAGCCTGAGGTACTGGCCACCCTGGTGTCCCTGTCTCCATCCCTATGATGACCTTATTTCAGGGTAAGCTGTGTATTAGATATTGGTCTGGATTGTTCAGCCTGAGGTCTGGCCACCTTGCTGTTCATGTGTCCACCCTATGATGGACTTAATCAGGACGCTGAGTTAGACAATGTCATGTTGTCAGTCTGTGGTACTGCCACCTGCTGTCAGTTCCACCTAATGATGACTTAATTCAGGGTACGCTGTGAGTTAGACAATGTCATGGATTGGTTCAGTCTGTGTACTGCACCTGCGTTCATGTGTCCACCTAATGATGACTTTATTCAGGTACCTGTGAGTTAGACAATGTCATGATTGGTTCAGTCTTGGTACTGGCCACCTTGCTGTTCATGTGTCCACCCTAATGATGACTTTAATTCAGGGTACGCTGTGAGTTAGACAATGTCATGGATTGGTTCAGTCTTTTGTACTGGCCACCTTGCTGTTCATGTGTCCATCCTTATGATGACATTAATACAGGGTACGATTGTGTTGGATGGTGTGTCATGGACTGGTTCAGTCTGAGGTACTGGCCATCCTGCTGTTCATGTGATCATATCTGTATGTTCTTCTTTCAGGGTACGTTGGGTGGTGGTGGTGGAGTGGACAGTGTGTCAGGATTCGTTCATTTTGGGTACTCACAATCTAATGTTGGCTGTGCGTACGTGCCCTGGATTCTTAATTCCGTTCTCTGCGTGTGTATGGTGATGATGTTGATGGTAGATGATGATAAAGACTAGCAGTGACTTGTGTATGTATTTGGTGGTGACGGTAACAGCAGAATATATCAGAACTTTTCTTGCCATACAACCCTTCCAAAGCTCTCATCTCTCAAAGACCTTCTACTTGAAATGCAACTCACCAACAGCTTGCAGAAAAAAAATCGTTCTCTTTTTGACCAAATAACATGGAACTCTCTCCCAGTACCTTTAAGACAAGGCAGTATTCTGCTGACTTTCAAAAGGCATCTCAAAACACATCTATCAGAAATTATCCAAACTTCATGAATTAAATCTGTGACTCTTCGAGATCCAGTGGTATTGCAGTTATATATATTTTATTTATATCATGTATATATATCATCATCATCATCATCGTCCAAGTGCCTTGCCACATATATATGTATATATATCTGAGATAAACAGAGAGAGAGGGAAGGAGAGAAAGAAAGAGAAACAAACGTGATGTGTAAAATCATGTTTACATTTACAGGTGATAGTGTAAAATCTAGGACTAGGGAAAATGAGATGGAAGGGGGCAAGAATGATAACATCAGGAGAGCATAGAATAATATATTCTGGTGGAAACACACATGAAAGAGGAGTAGGCATCATAATTGACAGGGACAAATCAAAAGCAGTTAAGGGATACTGGGCTGTGTCCGATAGAGTTTTGCTGGTTAAATTGGATGGAAAGCCATTTGATATCAACATCATTCAGTGCATGCACCAACATCCACAAGTACTCAGGACGAAATTGACAACTTCTACGAAGTATTAGAAATGGACAAGACTCAATGTAAATCACAAGAACTTACAATAATAATGGGAGATTTTAATGCTCAAGTGGGACAGGATAGGGTGGATAATATAGTTAGACCTCATGGCTTCGGTACACAAAATGAAAGGGGAGGGAAACTTGTAGAATGGGCACAGAGGAATGAGTTCATAGTAGGAAACACCTGGTTTGAGCAGCCCAACAGAAGAAAATGGGACATAGATGAGTCCAGGAGATAATACCCAAAGTCAGATTGACTATATCCTGATCAATAAAAGATTAAAAATTCTTTACTGTCAGCAAAAACACTTCCAGGCGCAGACTGCAACAGTGACCACACACAATCCTGTGATGGGAAGATTTAGGCTGAAATTAAGGAAAAGGAAACAGACCAAAAGCAACATCAAACTAAATCTTGGACTCATAAAGACAGATGAAGCGATACGTAAAAAAATTAACGTACATGTTCTAAACAAATTCAGTGCTCTGGAAGACTTTGGTGACAGTGAGGAACAATGGACAAAGTTGAGAAACTCGATCAATAAAGCTTGTAAAGAAATCCCTAGAGTAGATAGAAAAGCAAAAAAGAACTGGATGACAAAAGAAATTTTAGGCATGGTGGAAAAACGGAGGAATGCAAAGGGAAAGGAGGAAAGATACGGGAAGATAAACAAAAAATCAGGAATAGGTGCAATGAGCTAAGGAAGCTTGGCTGAAAACAAAATGCAAAAAAATATAAGACCGACACAAACCGGATCCTCAGGATATGAACAGAAGAATTGAAGAAATTGTCCACAGGAAAAAGACATGCACATCAACTGGTTGCTCAAAATCGAAAGATGGTACGCTTATCATGGAAAAAGATAAAATATTAGATAGGTGGGGACAGTACATTAAAGACCTTTTTGAAGATAACAGAAATGAAGAACACATTATAAGAAAGAACTTTGAAGGACCACCCATAATGAAAGATGAAGTTAGAGCAGCAATGAAAAAGATGAAACCAGGAAAAGCCCCAGGACCAGACAATATTACTACAGAGGTGATTGAAGCTCTGGAGGAATTTGGTATTGAAAAAATAACAGTCCTCCTAAACGAAATTTAGGACACTGGAAAAATCCCCAAAGATATGTCAAAATCAATTTTCATTGCACTTCCAAAGAAAACAGGGGCTATAGAATGCGAACTCCATCGCACAATCAGCTTAATGAGCCATGTAACAAAAATCCTATTAAGAATAATCATGATGAGGAGAAGGAATAGAATCAAAAGAGAAATAGCGGAAGAACAGTGTGGATTTGTTGAAGGGAAAGGAACTATTAATGCCATATTCATCCTAAGAACTATCATAGAGAGGTCAATAGAGATGAATAAAGACTTATAATTATGCTTTGTTGATTATATCAAGGCTTTCGATCGGGTAAGACATGAAGAACTGATCAACCAACTAGAAAGACTCAATATTGATGGAAAAGATCTACGAATAATCAGAAATATGTATTGGGAACAAACAGTTGCAATGAGAATAGAAAACAATATAAGCTCTTTCCAAAACATCAAAAGAGGAGTCAGACAGGGTTTGGGTTTTGTCACCAGATCTGTTTTCACTTTACAGCGAAAACATCATGAGAAACCTAGAAGAATACCCTGGTTAAAAGTTGGAGGAAAAATGATAAACAACATTCGATACGCAGATGACACCATGCTAATTGCAGAAAATGAAAGGGACCTACAAAACCTTGTGAATGTAATAGAAATAGAAAGCAAAAGTAAACGGTTGAAGCTAAATAGCGAGAAGATTGAAATGATTGTAATCAGTAAAAAACATAAAATCCCCTCATGCAGAATAACAGCAAATGGCACAATCTTAAGACAGGTTGATAAATTAAAACATCTGGGAACGATCATCACACCAGACGGCAGAAGCACATCAGAAACAGCCAGCAGAATCGGCCAATTCAAGAAGATGAAGATGAAAAGCATTCTTACCAACAAATGCCTATCGATTAACATCAAGAAGAGAGTTCTTTTATCGAATGTTATGTAGAACCGATAATGTTATACGGTTGTGAGGTGTGGACAGTCAACAAGGAAAGTTAGAACAAGATTGAGTCAGCTGAGGTGTGGTTTCTAAGAAGAATGTTGAGAGTTCCATGGACAGCAAAGAAAACAAACGAGACAGTCTTGATGGATGCAGATACAAGAAGATTAGGAAAAGACAGACAACATTTATAGACCATTTTATGAGGAAAGGGGAATTAGAGCACCTGTTCACAACAGGAAAGGTAGAGGGAAAGAGAACACCAGGTAGACCCAGAGAAAAAATATTGGACGGATTTGCAGAGTGGCTGGGGACAGAGAAGGTGGAAGATGTGTTTGCTGGCAATAAGGGACAGATGCATATGGAGGGCCATGATCGCCAATGCCATGTGGCAGGGCACTTGATGATGATGATGAGTGTAAAATCGTGTTTACATTTACAAGTGACAGTGTTAAGTCATGTTGACATGTACTGATGACAATGTAAAGCCATTATTACATTTAGACTTGGCAGAGTAAAGTCAGGTTTACATTTAGAGGTGGCAGTGTAAAATCATGTTTACATACACAGGTGACAGTGTAAAGTCATGTTTGCATGTACGTGTGACAGTGTAAAGTGATGTTTACACATACAGGTGACAGTGTAAAGTGATGTTTACACATACAGGTGACAGTGTAAAGTGATGTTTACACATACAGGTGACAGTGTAAAGTGATGTTTACATTTACAGGAGACAGTGTAAAGTCAGGTTTACATTTACAGGTGGCAGAGTAAAGTGATGTTCCATATATAGGTGACAGTGTAAAATCATGTTTACATATGCAGATGACAGTGTAATGCCCTGTTTACATTTACAGGTGACAGTGTAAAGCCAAGTTTACATTTACATGTGACAATATAAATTAATGTTTACATTTACATGTGACAGTATAAATTAATGTTTACATTTACATGTGACAGTATAAATTAATGTTTACATTTACATGTGACAGTATACATTAATGTTTACATTTACAGGTGACAGTACAAATTAATGTTTACATTTACAGGTGACAGTATAAATTAATGTTTACATTTACATGTGACAGTATAAATTAATGTTTACATTTACATGTGACAGTATAAATTAATGTTTACATTTACATGTGACAGTATACATTAATGTTTACATTTACAGGTGACAGTACAAATTAATGTTTACATTTAC
>CM060315.1:90085136-90087636 GCA_030674185.1 Monoplex corrugatus
CCTAAACATAAACCCTAGTGCTGGCAAGCCACTGATGCCATGTTATGGAAAAGATTCCAAATGATCATGGCTTAAAGCTTTCCGCTTAAACATATAACCTATGGGCTGGCATCCCACTGATACCATGTGATGGAGAAAATCCGAAGTGATAATGGCATAAGCTTTCAGTCTGAACATAGGCCGCACGTGTTGAGAAGCCACTGATGCCATGGATACAGAAAATCTGAAATAACCTCGGCTACGCTTTCAGCCTAAAAATCAAAGATATATATATAGACTGATGCCCCTGAGCCTGTGCGCATGAAGGGTGAGGAAGTAGAGAGAGTGGATGCGCACAGGTACCTGGGCATCGTCTTTGACAACAAGCTCTCCTTTTCAGAAAACAGATTCTATCATTAAGAAGGTACAACCAAGACTCTATTGCCTTAGAAAACTTAGATCTTTTAGAGTAAACTCTGAAATTCTTTCTTCATTTTACAGATCTGCCATCAGCAGCTTGCTATTCTTTGGGGTTGTGTGCTGGGGTGGGAATGTGTCAGAGAGAGACAGGGAAAGGCTGGAGAAGATCATCAAAAAAGCTGGAAATGTGATAGGACAAAGACATGAGACGCTGGACATGGCCTACCACAAACGACTGACTGACAAGACAGTTAACATACTGAATGACAAAACTCACCCACTTGTGGGCGAGTTTGACAAAAGACGAATTGACAGGAGTGGTAGGCTACGACAACCGACGACACGGACAACGAGATACAAAGATAGTTTCATACCCAAAGCCATATTATCTTTTAACAACGCTTATACTCGTAATTTTATTTGAAATCTTTATGCTTAACTTGCACTCTATTTTTACTATTTTAATGTTTATTGTGATAATTGGCACTTGGTCTATGTGAGAACAGCGCGCTGTGATATGCGAGAGTATGTGATATTATAATGTATGTGATAATATTAATTGTTTGTTTTTTAATGCCTTTATAATTTATAATGTATAATTTTATGTCTAATTTGTAATGTGATTGGCAACGTAATTTCCTTCGGGACAAATAAACTATCTTGTATCTTGTATTTATATATATAGAGAGAGAGAGAGACAGACAGACAGACAGAGTCAGAGACAGAGACAGAGACAGTGTCTATTAACATGTCTAAATTATTTACAATTCTTTGTATATAATTTGTTTATTAACATGACTAAATTAATCATACATTTTTGTAAACTATTTGTTTATTCACACGACTACATTATTCACAATTATCTCTATAAAAATGTGTATATCAACATGACCGAGTTATTTACAATTCTCTGTATAAAATTTCTTTATTAACTTGTCTAAATTATTCACAATTCTCTGTATAAATTTTGTACATTAACACGACTGAATTAGTTACAATTCTCTATATGTCATTTGTGTATCAACATGTCTAAATTATTTACATTCTTCTGTATAAAATTTGTTTTTTAACATGACTAAATTAGTCACAATTCTCTGTATAAAGTTTATATATTAACGTGATTCAATTATTCACAATTCTCTGCATATTATATGTTTATTAACATAACTAAATTACTACAATCATCTGTATAAAACATAACTCAGTTATTCACAATTCCCTGTATAAAATCTGTTGATTAATTTAACGTGACTACAATATACACGATTCTTTCTATTACATTTGTACATTAATATGATTAAATTAGTCACAGTTCTTCAAGTTCAACTCAGTTCGAAACAACTATATGACACTCCGTTTACAAACAACACTATTATGTACAATTCTTTGTATGAAATTCGTTTACAAGCATGACTATGCTATGTACAATTTGTATATAAAATGTGTGTATAAACGTAACTACATTATGCTCTATTCCTTCTCTGCAATTTTTTTACACTCATAGTGACGTTATGCACAATGTGTTGTATGAAACTATTTTCAAAGATGGTCTTTTTTTTCACACATTTACAAAAACATACAAACTCTGATTTACGTGAGTTTTTAGAATACTCCAGCTTCATTTCTAACAACTTAATCGTTTTTGTTTTGTTTTTTGTTTTGTTTTTTGATGATAGAAATGTTGTTGACCTTTGTATGGAAGTCACAGTATGGTCGCAGATTCAATTTTCCTTCAGTGATGGCCAGTTAAAACAAGACATATCAAGGGAGGGGGAGACACACAGAGAGAGGACGAGAGGAAGACAGGCAAACAGACACAGAGAGAGGACGAGAGGAAGACAAACAGACACACATAGAGAGGACGAGAGGAAGACAGGCAAACAGACACACAGAGAGAGGACGAGAGGAAGACAGACAAACAGACACACAGAGACAGGACGAGAGGAAGACAGACAAACAGACCACACACACACACACAGAGGACGAGAGGAAGACAGACAAACAGACACACAAGAGAGGACGAGAGGAAGACAGACAAACAGACACACACAGAGAGAGGACGAGAGGAAGACAGACAAACAGACACACAGAGAGAGGACGA
>CM060315.1:90097636-90102636 GCA_030674185.1 Monoplex corrugatus
CAGACAGATACACAGACACACACACAGACAAACAGAGATACAGACACAGACATAAACACAGACAGAAGAAATATAGTACTCACGCAGGCAAGTACATTCCTTGCACTTTCCATACACCTGACTCACAGTGTAACCTTTAGGACAGTCCTTGTCACAGTAGAACGGCTTGCACTCTGCCCACACAAGACCAAGGTCACTGTTAAATCAGTATCTAGAACCCCTATTGGGCATTAAGGATAACAGCACACACACACACACATCACCACACACACACACACACACACACACACACACACACACACATACACACATACACACACACACACACATACACACACACACACACACACATATATATATATATATAAATATAATATATATATATATATATATATACATACATATACACATATAGATATATACACACACATCATCATCATCATCATCAGGTGCCCTGCCGCATGGCGTTGGCGACCATGGACATCCAACCATCTATCTCTCGTTGCCCCTAGCATCTCCCCTACCCTCCTCATCCCCAGCCACTCTGCAAGTCCGTCCAGCATTCTCTCCCTGAGTCTACCTAGTGCTCTCTTTCCCTCCAGCTTTCCCGTTGCGACCAGGTGCTCCAAATCCCCCTTCCTCATAAAATGCCCTATAAATGGTGCTTGTCTTTTCCTAATCTTCCTTATGGTTGACCTCTTTCTCCTGTCCATGGTTTTCCTGGGAAAACTACGATGGTGATTTCCCCTTGCCTTCCATCTTTTTTTTTTTCAGGGTTAACTCCCTTAGCCTTACTCTCTCCCGAGATGTCCACAAGGCAGTGGAGCTATTTACCCATAGCTTGGGGTACACAAATGGGGCATGCAGGATAACAGTAAATTGATCCCTTGAACACCTATTGTGGCATGGGGGATAACAGCATATTGACCCTTTAACACCAACTGGGTCATGGGTATAACAGCATATTGACCCTTTAACACCAACTGAGTCATGGAGACAACAGCATATTGACCCTTTAATACCAACTGGGTCATGGGGGATAACAGCATATTGACCCTTTAACACCAACTGAGTAATGGGGATAACAGTATATTGACCCTTTAACACCAACTGGATCATGGGGATAACAGCATATTGACCCTTTAACACCAACTGGATCATGGGGATAACAGCATATTGACCCTTTAACATCAACTGAGTCATGGGGATAACAGCATATTGACCCTTTAACACCAACTGAGTCATGGGGGATAACAGCATATTGACCCTTTAACACCAACTGAGTCATGGGGAATAACAGCATATTGACCCTTTAACACCAACTGGGTCAATGGGGGATAACAGCATATTGACCTTTAACACCAACTGGGTCATGGGGGATAACAGCATATTGACCCTTTAACACCAACTGGGTCATGGGGGATAACAGCATATTGACCCTTTAACACCAACTGGGTCATGGGGGATAACAGCATATTGACCCTTTAACACCAACTGGGTCATGGGGATAACAGCATATTGACCCTTTAACACCAACTGGGTCATGGGGGATAACAGCATATTGACCCTTTAACACCAACTGGGTCATGGGGGATAACAGCATATTGACCCTTTAACACCAACTGGGTCATGGGGGATAACAGCATATTGACATTTTAATACCAACTGGGTCATGGGGGATAACAGCATATTGACCCTTTAACACCAACTGGGTCATGGGGAATAACAGCATATTGACTCTTTAACACTAACTGGGTCATGGGGAATAACAGCATATTGACCCTTTAACACCAACTGGGTCATGGGGGATAACAGCATATTGACCTTTTAACACCAACTGGGTCATGGGGGATAACAGCATATTGACCCTTTAGCACCAACTGGGTCATGGGGGATAACAGCATATTGACCCTTTAACACCAACTGGGTCATGGGGGATAACAGCATATTGACCCTTTAATACCAACTGGGTCATGGGGATAACAGCATATTGACACTTTAACACCAACTGGGTCATGGGGAATAACAGCATATTGACCCTTTAACACCAACTGGGTCATGGGGAATAACAGCATATTGACCCTTTAACACCAACTGGGTCATGGGGGATAACAGCATATTGACCCTTTAACACCAACTGGGTCATGGGGATAACAGCATATTGACCCTTTAATACCAACTGGGTCATGGGGGATAACAGCATATTGACCCTTTAACACCAACTGGGTCATGGGGGATAACAGCATATTGACCCTTTAATACTAACTGGGTCATGGGGATAACAGCATATTGACCCTTTAACACCAACTGGGTCATGGGGGATAACAGCATATTGACCCTTTAACACCAACTGGGTCATGGGGAATAACAGCATATTGACCCTTTAACACCAACTGAGTCATGGGGGATAACAATAGATAAACAATTTAATTAAATTAAGTCATGGGATATAAAAAAAAGTCTAGAGATCCTACTATTAATGTATGTGAGTAAAATATCCTCCTTTTTTTCCTTTTATTGTTGTTTAAAGCCCAGCCGACTGCGCAGAGCCATATCAGGGCTATAAAATATCCTCCATGTGGAAAACCTCCTGCATTATACATGTACCTCAGACAACACCTTTACCACATATTATGAATGATTTTCGTCCTGTGCCGTTATATGTTTGTAGTGATGAAAGTCTTTGAGACAGTGGTGATAGTCCACTTTCAGACCTGGTCAAACCTTTTAGAGATCCCCTTCAATTCACACACACACACACACACACACACACACACACACACACACACACACACACACACACACACACACGCCCCACGCACACACGCACGCACACACACACACACACACACACACACACACACACACACACACACACACACACACATCTGTGTAACTGTGTCCACTTGCTCTGCTTCGACTTTTCTAGTGCTTTCAACAGTATTCAGTCTCACCAAATATATTAAGCAAAGAAACTGACCCATATGGGACTTGGTTTTCCTACTATTTTATGGAATCTGGAGTATCTTTCAAACACACCTCAGTCTGTAAAATTAAAAGATTGTTTGTCCACTTTTATCTTTATACACACAGGTGTACACAAGTCACAGTGCCCTCACCATTCCTGTTTAATCTGTACACAACTGATTGCAGAACCTTGATACGATCGTGTCCTTTGATTTAAGCCTGAAGATGCTTTGGTAACAACAAAACTAATTACTGCTAACAATGAAATTGATTACAAAAGACAAATTGGTAGGCTTGTCAACCGGTGTGAGAAAAAATACCTGAAATTTAATGCACTTAAAACAAAACAACGTACAACTGACTTCAGAAAAAAGAGGACAGGACGACTACAAATGTCCCTTGGGTAAATGTAAACGTAAGTTTTCAGCTTGGTGGTCAGTCTTTTCTGGTCATGCATCTCCAAGATCCATAGATATTGCTTATGGCCATACTATTTGCATCTCTTTTTCTGCAGTCAGTTATATGTTGTTTTGTTTAATGTATGTACATTAAATTTCAGGTAATTTTTCTGATACCAGTTAAAAGCCTATCATTTTGTCTTTTGTAATCAACTTCAATGCTGGCAGTAATTAGTTCTGTTGTAATCAAAGCGTCTTCATGGAAGGACACGATCATATCAAGGTTCGGCGTTTAGTTGTGTACAAATTAAACAGAAATGGTGAGGGTACTGTACCTTGTGTACACCCGTGAGTATAGAGATAAAAGTGGACAAACAATCTTTTAATTTTACAGACTGAAGTGTGTTTGTAAGATACTCCAAATTCCATCAAATAGTAGAAATAAAGCAAGTCCCATATGGGTCAGCTTCTTTGCTAAATATCTTTGGTAAGGCTGAATAGTGTTAAAAGCACTAGAAACTTGTGTAAAGAAGTCTTCTCTACTTTGGTCGAACAACAAGGAGCATCCCCCCAGCGTGTTTTAGACAAACCAAATGTCTGCTTACCTAAAACTTAATACCCTAAACACGCCAGTTTCAATTAATCAAGATAAGGCTTCGACACCCAGAATGGCATCCATATAGACCTGCGCATAAATCAACGAGATGGGCAGGTCCTGAAGTTTGCCTAACAAACAGGTTTACCAGTATTTGTATCAGTCCGTCACTGGAACAATCTTGGCTACATTGTTATGGCGTGTGTATCAGTGCATGTCATCTTTGAAAAGTTTCTGGATGAAAACACAATTATCCACTCCAACTATGAACTTGTTATATCATCAAAATATCTCAGTATTGCACGTAGCTTCTAGTGTTTATCAGCGTTATGAAAGCAATGTCTCCTTTAGCACCTCAGTACTCCATAACTTGCCCAAAGAAATCGTCTTCCTTTTGGCCCAACAACATGGGATTACAAATGCCTGTCAATTAACATCAGGAAGAGAGTTCTTGAATGTTATATAGAACCAATACTGTTGTACGGATGCGAGGCGTGGACAGTCAACAAACAAAGCCAGAACAAGATTGAGGCAGCCGAGATGTGGTTTCTAAGAAGAATGTTGAGGGTTCCATGGACAGCAAGGAAAACAAACGAGACAGTCTTGATGGAGGCAGACACAAGCAGATCACTCATAAGGAAGATTAGGAAAAGACAAGCAACATTTATAGGCCATTTTTGAGGAAGGGGGATTGGAGCACCTGGTCACAACAGGAAAGCTGGAGGGAAAGAGAACACCGGGTAGACCCAGGGAGAAAATGCTGGACGGACTTGCAGAGTGGCTGGGGACGAGGAGAGTGGGGGAGATGCTAGGGGCAACGAGAGATAGAGGAGATGGAAGTCCATGATCGCCAACGCCATGTGGCAGGGCACCTGATGATGATGATGATGAACATGGGACTTCTGCCATATCTTTCAGACAAAGCAAATGTCTGTTTACTTAAAATTAAGTACCGCAAACACTTTGGCTTTCAGTTTTAGTTTTTTAAGATAACATCTCCACACTCAGAATGAATTCCATATGCACTGATGCCAAGTGAA
>CM060315.1:90117636-90152636 GCA_030674185.1 Monoplex corrugatus
TTGTGATGGTCTTCTGGAGATTTAGTTTTTAAGTAGGTTTTATACATTTTCTTTCTTTTCGTTCTTAGCTTCTTCACATAATTGATTCCACCAGCTATTTCCAACAAAATTACCTTTGTTTACATTTTTCCTTTTTGGAATTGAATCTTTTGCTGCCTCATGTAATGTGTTTGTGAAGTGTGATTACATATAATTAACACTGTCGCTCTCGTTGAACGTGCAATCTTTTTCCATTAAGATCGTGTGGTATTTTACCCACTCTGCACGGTTGTACAAATATCTAGGAATACAGTCATCTTGTTCTGGTGCTTTAGCAAATAATTCATCAATAACTGTGACAATTGGTAGATGATCACTTCCAAGGGAGTCGGATGTAATATCCCATATACAATTAATGACGAGGTCAGGAGATAATAAAGTCAAGTCAATGGCGGAAGCTTTATGTTTAGGATTATCTGGTAGTCTAGTTATTCGACCGTCATTTAATAATACCAAGCCAGAGTCAACGATGTTTTCAACAAAACAATTGTTAGACACATATTGGCAGTCTTTGTCCCAGAATGGAGAATGGGCATTAAAATCTCCGGCGATCAACCATTTCTCAGCATGTTCTTAAGTTCGTAGCCAGTCACTGTTGTTTCCATCAGGGCCACGTGGAAAATATACAGACATGATATTTAAAGTTGATACATAGTTAATTTTTACTTTCACAGCCACACAATAAATACCTTTGGCACAGGAGGCTGAAATGATTTTGTAGTCCACATCTTTACGGATATATACTAGTCACAACAAGTTAAGCACAGGTCCTTGGACACAGGGGGCTGATCCATTCCTTCAGAAAACATTATTTTCTTTTTGTTATGCGGCAACCAGTGATGGAATCTCAAACAGCAGTGTTTGGGCGAGCCTGTGGCAACTTGTAGTGCGCATGGGGGTCTTGGTGACCTCGTTGCCGCGCGGGATAAAAAGTGCAAAGTTGCGGTAAATGTGCCTGTTTTGCAGTGAGCTTGCTGGCGACACAAGATGTGTAAAATGAAAAATTCGTTATACCCGTGCAAGAGCAGTCTTTCGAGTGAGTTTTATGCCCCTTCCTTATGCTTTATAAGCGCGGGCTTGGTTACTGTCAGCCCGTTTCTCACCATGCCACCAAGAAGAAAACTTAGCACCTTTGACAAAACCAGGGCGATTGCGTGGATGCAAGATGGCATTGCCAAGGCTGAAGTGGCGCGACGACTTGATGTGCATCATTCAGTTATTGTTAGACTGAACCAGCGTTTTAGGGCGACCAACAGCGTTGAAGAGAGGCCACGGTCAGGTCGGCCTAGGCAGACGACTCCAAGAGAAGATCGGTTCATCGAGAGGCAGGTCCTACTGCAGCGGGATGCCACCTCAACCAGCATCCAACGGCAGCTTCGTAGGGCAACTAACACTATCCTCAGCCGTCAAGCCATACGAAACCGTCTTCACCACTTTGGCCTCAGATCACGTCGTCCAGCTGTGCGACCACGACTGCTAGCAGCCCATAAGCTGTCTCGCCGAGCTTTCTGCCAACGTCATGCGAGATGGAACCAACAACAGTGGTCTCAGGTCCTCTTTTCGGATGAGTCGCGGTTTTGTCTTGAACACAATGATGGCCGAACTAGAGTTTGGAGGCGTGTTGGTGAACGTTACATTGATGCAGCTGTTCGTGAGACCCGGGCCTTCAGGGGAGGATCTGTTATGGTATGGGGTGCCATCAGCCTCCACCACAAGACACCACTCTACCACATTGACGGAAACCTCACAGGCCTCCGCTATCGGGATGAAATACTGGCGCCTTTCGTTGTTCCGACCATGCAACGAATCGGACCCATGGCAGTCTTCCAAGACGACAATGCTCGGCCACATAGAGCCCGGGTGGCCTTAGAATTCCTTGTGCAGGCCTGTATCAACAGGATGATCTTCCCGGCGTATAGTCCCGACCTCAATCCCATCGAGCATCTTTGGGATGAGTTGGGGAGACGTGTAAAGGAGAACCATCCACCTCCCAGGGACCGTCAGGATCTCTTCCGAATGCTGCAACTGGAATGGCAGGGAATCCCACAGAGGGTCATCAGAACACTGGTCTACTCGATGAGGAGACGCTGCATGGAATGTCTCGCCAATCGGGGTGGTCACACCCATTATTGAAATGATTTGGTGAACTGGACAGATTTGGCAAACTTTGATTTCGACCCCTCCTCTGTTTAATTGTCTGTATATCCCAAACCGTTTGTGCGATCACAATGAAATTCAATGTACGTTTGAACAAGATTATGAAATAAATCTGTTCCCAATTGGAAAGTCATGGCTTTGATATTTGTTGAAAATATGCGGGTACATGTAAACTGTGCTTAACTTGTTGTGACTAGTTTATATAGCGCATATGTCTTAGAGTTATGATCACAAATGTGTGTCACAGGAGGATAGTAATAGTCCTCAAACTTTGGTAATTTACTTTTCGTCACATTCATGGACTGTAAGGCGATAATATGATGCTTATTTTCGGATAAGTAGTGCTGGAGATGAAAAAGATTAATATTGATGGAGCGACTGTTCCACTGAAGAACAGAAAAACCTGTTTTAGAACGTTTTTTGACTTGCATAACTAACACACACAAAAATCCCAGTAGGAAACAACTATATAAAGGAAGTAACAAAAAATAAAATTTTAAAAGAAATCAAGGATGCTGATAGTTTTGGCGAAAGTAAGAACAACCTGTAAGCGACAGAAAAAATCAATATATGAAAGTCGCTACTAAGTTCATCTTGACGCTGGTGCGTACACAACATAAATACAGTTTCACCAGTCACCGAGATCTCTCAATGGATGGTAAAAGTTATGATAGTAGATGACACCATTCCACCATGGACTCTGGGACTCATCGGAAGGGGGTGGTCTTGAACAGTAGAATGTGTTGTAGCCCTTGTCGTAGATGGTGAATGGGTTGTTCCGAGATCTCTTACTTTGATGATGACGAGTTTTATGTTTTGGTGTCTCCCATAAGACTCTGTTGATATGTCTGCCGATGTTTTTGGCAAGGATAGATGAGCCGAGCCGATTGGGATGCACATTGTCTTTGAAAGTAGAGTGGAATTTTGATTTCAAATTTCCATGATCCAAGAAAGAGATGTTGTTGCGACCGTAAAGTTCGGAGTGAAGCAGGGCGTTAAAAAGATCTATTTTTATTTGAAGGTCCCTGTCACGCACTGGTGCTGTCTTGCTAATGACTATTTTACTTTTAGGATGTGTGGTCACAATTTCCTCCACGGTTGTCACGAATTTCTTACAAATTGTTTGGGGATCGTTGGCCTTCAGATCATACATTCCACAATGTAGAACAAAACAATCAAATTGACTGGTGGGCGATTCTTTGAGGAACTTAGAAATTTTGTCCACAGAAGAAATTTTATTTGTTGTAACGTTGAAACCATATGAACGACCAAGTCTGTGACCGTATACGCCATTTAATACGGTATCGTGAACAAGAAGAACTGTTGGTAGTGCAGAGTTTACTTTTTCTTTTTGTGAGATCTTGGATTTGACGCGAGAGGCAGCTTTTCCGTCGGTCTGTTCTTTTGGTGGTATTTTCGTCACAGGTTTGACGTCATTTTCCTGGCGCGTGATGTTGGTCCGCCTTTCAGGAGATCGTTTGATTTTCGGTTGTTTTGACGATCTTGACGCCAAAGGAGTAGATCTAGACGGGGTTGTTGAGGTGACTGGTGGTGTAGTCACCCGTTTGGCTGCCTCCGCGTAAGAGATGGGCAGCGGTGAAGGACCTGGTTGTGGTTTGTCTGCGTGGTTGGGGTCCGTTTGCGTCCCAACCGACACGCAGACTGGCAGCGTCCTTCCGCTATTCAGCGCCCCACTGCCCATCTCCTGCATATGTTCAGTCACAAATCGTTCTAGAGACTGAATACGGTCGGATAGTGCGACTATAACCGATTTCAACTCACTGATGGAGTCGTTGCGGAGATCTGTCCCTGGGCCGGCATCGGTGCTCCTCTTCGCATCTGGGGAAGGGTGACAGCCTTCGCAGCGACGTTAGAACTTTTCTTTCCATCAGTGATGTCGTTATCGGCGAAATCGTCAGAAAAGGTTGACGACATCTTAAGGGCACAGGATCCCGACCGTAGACATGTGTGTGTGTATGTATGTGTATGTGTGTGTGTGTGTATGTGTGTATGTGTGTGTGTGTGCGTGTGTATGTGTATGTGTGTGTGTGCATAAATCATGGCCAGCCAAAGCAAGAAAAATAAGGATAACGACGTAAATAGAGACTCCTATGGAGCATCTTTGTCAGGTAGGGACTGTCATGCTCCGCAGGTGACACCTGACCGTCAGCAAGCTACTGCCATCAAACTTAAAAAAAAAAGTAAAAATTGCAAAGTGGAATGTGAAGACATTGCTGCAAAAGGGAAAACTAGAAAATGTCCAGACTGAAATGCAAAGGCTTAACATCAATATTTTAGGACTAGGGGAAGTGAGATGGAAGGGGGCAGGAATGATAACATCAGGTGAGCATACAATGATATATTCTGTTGGAAACACACATGAAATAGGAGTAGGCATCATGATATACAGGGACAAGTCAAAATCAGTGTAGAGATACTGGGCTGTGTCAGACCGGGTTTTGTTAGTTAAGTTAGAGGGCAAACCATTTGATAGCAAGGTCATCCAGGTGTATGCACCAACATCCGCAAGTATTCAAGACGAAATTGACAACTGCTATGAAGTAATAGAGACGGCCAAGGCTCAATGCAAATCATAATTACAATATTTATATAGCGCAAAATCTTGATAAAATCAAATCTAAGCGCTGAACAGACACACACGCACGTACGCACACACATGCACACACACACACACACCACACACACACACACACACACACACACACACACACACGCACGCACGCACGCACGCACGCACGCACACGGCTATAAATGGGGAGAAAGAATAAAACCAATGAAAATGATAGAGAGCACCATTATCATCATCATCAGGTGCCCTGCAGCGTGGCGTTGGCGATCATGGACTTCCAACCATCTCTATTTCTCGTTGCCCCCAGCATCTCCCCCACCCTCTTCATCCCCAGCCACTCTGCAAGTCCGTCCAGCATTCTCTCCCTGGGTCTACCTGGTGCTCTCTTTCCCTCCAGCTTTCCCGTTGTGACCAGGTGCTCCAAATCCCCCTTCCTCATAAAATGGCCTATAAATGTTGCTTTCTTTTCCTAAATTTCCTTATGAGTGATCTATTTGTGTCTGCCTCCATCAAGACTGTCTCGTTTGTTTTCTTTGCTGTCCATGGAACTCTCAACATTCTTCTGAGAAACCACATATTGTATACAATTATATATTACAATGTGATTCCCCTCCAAGTGGAGACAGGCTGCAGAAGGGGTTGAGTGAGGTCAGGATTTTATGCAGAGGAGAAAAGGTGAGTTTTGAGAGCGGACTTGAAGGAGACAAAAGTAGGTTGCTGACGGACTGAGAGAGGAAGTTTGTTCCAGGAGAGTGGACCAGAAACAGAGAAGGCTCGTGGACCATAGGTATTGAGCTTAGTGCGTGGAAAGCGAAAAGTAAGAGGATCGGAGGCAGAGCGGAGGGTACGTGAGGGAACATAGCTCTCAAGTAGGCTTGACAGGTAATCGGGGGCTGCGTTATTGAGGCTTTTTGTAGCACATGGTGTCTAGTTTGTACTGTATGCGTTTTGATACAGGGAGCCAGTGAAGTTGTGCCAGGAGAGGAGAAATGTGGTCAGCTTTTTTCTTTTTGAGTACAAGGCGTGCAGCATTGTTTTGAATGCGCTGTATGATGTGAATGGTGGAGGCAGGAAGACCAGACAGGAGTGAATTGCAATAGTCAATGTGAGACATTATGAAGGAGAGAACGAGTGTTGCAGTTGTTTCGACAGAGAGATACTTCCTGATCAGGCTTATACGATGGAGGTGATAGTAGCAAGATCTGGCAGTTTGAGAAACAAAGTTGTTCATGGAGAGGGTAGAGTCAAGGCAGACACCAAGGTTTTTAGCTGAATCAGAAATTGGGACTGATGTGTTACATAATGGGAGAGAAAGAGGAGGCAGCTGAGAAAGTTTCTGACGGGTGCCAATGAGGATAGCTTCTGTCTTGTCGTCGTTAAGCTGAAGTTTATTGTATGTCATCCAGTTCTTAATGTCCGTGTAACACTCAGTGGTGCGAGTCAAGAGGCGCTGTATATTGTCAGGTGAGTCACTGTCTTGAAGTTGGGTGTCATCAGCATAGAAGTGGTGTTTTATAGAGTGGAAGTTGATGGTGGTGGACAGGGGGGGGGGGGGAGGTGTAAAGAGTGAAAAGAACAGGGCCAAGGACAGGACGTTACAGTCATAATGGGAGGTTTTAACCCTAAAGTGGGACAGGAGAGGGTGGAGGATATAGTTGGACACCATGGCCTTGGTACACAAAATGAAAGGGGAGAAAAACTTGTGGAACAGGCACAGATGAATGAGTTCACAGAGAAAACACCTGTTTTGAGCAGCCTAACATAGATAATGCACATGGATGAGTCCGTGAGATAACACTAAAAATCAAATTGACTACGTCCTGATAAATAAAAGATTCAGAAATCCTTTGCTGACAGCAAGAACACTAACAAGCGTAGACTGCAACAGTGACCACAATCCTGTAATGGGAAGATTATGGCTGAATCTACGGGGGGAAAAACAAACCAAAATCAACATCAAACTAAATCTTGGTCCTCTTTCTCTTTTCCCTTGCCTTCCTCCGTTCTTCCATCAAGCCTACGATTTCTTTTGTCATCCAGTTCTTTTATGCCTTTCTTTCTACCCTTGGGATTTCTTCACAATCTTCATCTATCGAGTTTCTCAACTTTGTCCATTGTTCCTCACTGTCACCAACATCTTCCAGAGCACTGAATTTGTTTTGAACATGTACGTTCAATTTTTCACGGGTCGCTTCATCTGTCTTTAAAAGTCCAATGTAAACACTGTTTTACGAGACAATGTTCTATGAAAACCATGCAAGACACACTTCAATTACAGGAATACGCATTTTAACAGCCCAAGTCTGTTTCCTTACCTGTCATTACGGCTGTCCTTGTTTAGATTTGTTTTATACATTAGGTGGATTGTGCTGTTATGTGAGAATTTGAAGCATGTTGTCCTTGTTTAGATTTGTTTTATACATTAGGTAGATTGTGCATGTTATGTGAAAATTTGAAGCATGTTGTCCTTGTTTAGATTTGTTTATACATTAAGGTAGATTGTGCTGTTATGTGAGAATTTGAAGCATGTTGTCAAACTTAGGTAGATTGTGCTGTGTTATGTGAAATTTGAAGCATGTTGTAAACTTAGGTAGATTGTGTGTTATGTGAGAATTTGAAGCATGTTGTAAACTTAGGTAGATTGTTGTTTATGTGAGAATTTGAAGCATGTTGTAAACTTAGGTAGATCCTGCTGTGTTATGTGAGAATTTGAAGCATGTTGTAAACTTAGGTAGATCCTGCTGTGTTATGTGAGAATTTGAAGCATGTTGTAAACTTAGGTAGATTGTGCTGTGTTATGTGAGAATTTGAAGCATGTTGTAAACTTAGGTAGATTGTGCTGTGTTATGTGAGAATTTGAAGCATGTTGTAAACTTAGGTAGATTGTGCTGTGTTATGTGAGAATTTGAAGCATGTTGTAAACTTAGGTAGATCTGTGCTGTGTTATGTGAGAATTTGAAGCATGTTGTAAACTTAGGTAGATTTGCTGTGTTATGTGAGAATTTGAAGCATGTTGTAAACTTAGTAGATTGCTGTGTTATGTGAGAATTGAAGCATGTTGTAAACTTAGGTAGATCTGCTGTGTTATGTGAGAATTTGAAGCATGTTGTAAACTTAGGTAGATTGTGCTGTGTTATGTGAGAATTTGAAGCATGTTGTAAACTTAGGTAGATCTGCTGTGTTATGTGAGAATTTGAAGCATGTTGTAAACTTAGGTAGATTGTGCTGTGTTATGTGAGAATTTGAAGCATGTTGTAAACTTAGGTAGATCTGCTGTGTTATGTGAGAATTTGAAGCATGTTGTAAACTTAGGTAGATCCTGCTGTGTTATGTGAGAATTTGAAGCATGTTGTAAACTTAGGTAGATTGTGCTGTGTTATGTGAGAATTTGAAGCATGTTGTAAACTTAGGTAGATCTGCTGTGTTATGTGAGAATTTGAAGCATGTTGTAAACTTAGGTAGATTGTGCTGTGTTATGTGAGAATTTGAAGCATGTTGTAAACTTAGGTAGATTGTGCTGTGTTATGTGAGAATTTGAAGCATGTTGTAAACTTAGGTAGATTGTGCTGTGTTATGTGAGAATTTGAAGCATGTTGTAAACTTAGGTAGATCCTGCTGTGTTATGTGAGAATTTGAAGCATGTTGTAAACTTAGGTAGATTGTGCTGTGTTATGTGAGAATTTGAAGCATGTTGTAAACTTAGGTAGATTTGTGTTTATGTGAGAATTTGAAGCATGTTGTAAACTTAGGTAGATTGTGCTGTGTTATGTGAGAATTTGAAGCATGTTGTAAACTTAGGTAGATTGTGCTGTGTTATGTGAGAATTTGAAGCATGTTGTAAACTTAGGTAGATTGTGCTGTGTTATGTGAGAATTTGAAGCATGTTGCAAACTTAGGTAGATGTGCTGTGTTATGTGAGAATTTGAAGCATGTTGAAACTTAGGTAGATTGTGCTGTGTTATGTGAAATTGAGCATGTTGAATGTAATGCTGTGTTATGTGAGAATTTGAAGCATGTTGTAAACTTAGGTAGATTGTGCTGTGTTATGTGAGAATTTGAAGCATGTTGTAAACTTAGGTAGATTTTGCTGTGTTATGTGAGAATTTGAAGCATGTTGTAAACTTAGGTAGATTGTGCTGTGTTATGTGAGAATTTGAAGCATGTTGTAAACTTAGGTAGATTGTGCTGGTTATGTGAGAATTTGAAGCATGTTGTAAACTTAGGTAGATCTGCTTGTTATGTGAGAATTTGAAGCATGTTGTAAAACTAGGTAGATTGCTGTGTTATGTGAGAATTTGAAGCATGTTGTAAACTTAGGTAGATGTGCTGTGTTATGTGAGAATTTGAAGCATGTTTGTAAACTTAGGTAGATTGTGCTGTGTTATGTGAGAATTTGAAGCATTGTTTAAACTTAGGTAGATCTGCTGTGTTATGTGAGAATTTGAAGCATGTTGTAAACTTAGGTAGATTGTGCTGTGTTATGTGAGAATTTGAAGCATGTTGTAAACTTAGGTAGATGTGCTGTGTTATGTGAGAATTTGAAGCATGTTGTAAACTTAGGTAGATGTGCTGTGTTATGTGAGAATTTGAAGCATGTTGTAAACTTAGGTAGATGTGCTGTGTTATGTGAGAATTTGAAGCATGTTGTAAACTTAGGTAGATTGCTGTGTTATGTGAGAATTTGAAGCATGTTGTAAACTTAGGTAGATCTGCTGTGTTATGTGAGAATTTGAAGCATGTTGTAAACTTAGGTAGATCGTGCTGTGTTATGTGAGAATTTGAAGCATGTTGTAAACTTAGGTAGATTGTGCTGTGTTATGTGAGAATTTGAAGCATGTTGTAAACTTAGGTAGATGTGCTGTGTTATGTGAGAATTTGAAGCATGTTGTAAACTTAGGTAGATTGTGCTGTGTTATGTGAGAATTTGAAGCATGTTGTAAACTTAGGTAGATTGTGCTGTGTTATGTGAGAATTTGAAGCATGTTGTAAACTTAGGTAGATTGTGCTGTGTTATGTGAGAATTTGAAGCATGTTGTAAACTTAGGTAATTGCTGTGTTATGTGAGAATTTGAAGCATGTTGTAAACTTAGGTAGATTGCTGTGTTATGTGAGAATTTGAAGCATGTTGTAAACTTAGGTAGATTGTGCTGTGTTATGTGAGAATTTGAAGCATGTTGTAAACTTAGGTAGATCCTGCTGTGTTATGTGAGAATTGAAGCATGTTGTAAACTTAGGTAGATTGTGCTGTGTTATGTGAGAATTTGAAGCATGTTGTAAACTTAGGTAGATGTGCTGTGTTATGTGAGAATTTGAAGCTGTTGTAAACTTAGGTAGATTGCTGTGTTATGTGAGAATTTGAAGCATGTGTAAACTTAGTAGATGTGCTGTGTTATGTGAGAATTTGAAGCATGTTGTAAACTTAGGTAGATTGCTGTGTTATGTGAGAATTTGAAGCATTTGTAAACTTAGGTAGATGTGCTGTGTTATGTGAGAATTTGAAGCATGTTGTAAACTTAGGTAGATTGGCTGTGTTATGTGAGAATTTGAAGCATGTTGTAAACTTAGGTAGTGCTGTGTTATGTGAGAATTTGAAGCATGTTGTAAACTTAGGTAGATTGTGCTGTGTTATGTGAGAATTGAAGCATGTTGTAAACTTAGGTAGATGTGCTGTGTTATGTGAGAATTTGAAGCTGTGTAAACTTAGGTAGATTGCTGTGTTATGTGAGAATTAAGCATTTGTAAACTTAGTAGATTGTGCTGTGTTATGTGAGAATTTGAAGCATGTTGTAAACTTAGGTAGATGTGCTGTGTTATGTGAGAATTTGAAGCATGTTGTAAACTAGTAGATGTGCTGTGTTATGTGAGAATTTGAAGCATGTTGTAAACTTGGTAGATGTGCTGTTATGTGAGAATTTGAAGCAGTTGTAATTAGGTAGATTGCTGTGTTATGTGAGAATTTGAAGCATGTTGTAAACTTAGGTAGATTGTGCGTTATGTGAGAATTTGAAGCATGTTGTAAACTTAGGTAGATGTGCTGTGTTTGTAGAATTTGAAGCATGTTGTAAACTTAGGTAGATTGCTGTGTTATGTGAAATTTGAAGCATGTTGTAAACTTAGGTAATTGCTGTGTTATGTGAGAATTTGAAGCATGTTGTAAACTTAGGTAGATTGCTGTGTTATGTGAGAATTTGAAGCATGTTGTAAACTTAGGTAGATTTGCTGTGTTATGTGAGAATTTGAAGCATGTTGTAACTTAGGTAGATTGTGCTGTGTTATGTGAGATTTGAAGCATTGTAAACTTAGTAGATGTGCTGTGTTTGTGAGATTTGAAGCATGTTTAACTTAGGTAGATTGTGCTGTTTATGTGAGATTTGAATAAATTAGTAGATTGCTTGTTATGTGAGAATTGAAGCATGTTGTAAACTTGGTAGATGTGCTGTGTTAGTGAGAATTTGAAGCATGTTGTAAACTTAGGTAGATTGTGCTGTAGTTATGTGAGAATTTGAAGCATGTTGTAAACTTAGGTAGATTGTGCTGTGTTATGTGAGAATTTGAAGCATGTTGTAAACTTAGGTAGATTGTGCTGTGTTATGTGAGAATTTGAAGCATGTTGTAAACTTAGGTAGATTGTGCTGTGTTATGTGAGAATTTGAAGCATGTTGTAAACTTAGGTAGATTGTGCTGTGTTATGTGAGAATTTGAAGCATGTTGTAAACTTAGGTAGATTTGCTGTGTTATGTGAGAATTTGAAGCATGTTGTAAACTTAGGTAGATCTGTGTTGTTATGTGAGAATTTGAAGCATGTTGTAAACTTAGGTAATTGTGCTGTGTTATGTGAGAATTTGAAGCATGTTGTAAACTTAGGTAGATTGTGCTGTGTTATGTGAGAATTTGAAGCATGTTGTAAACTTAGGTAGATTGTGCTGTGTTATGTGAGAATTTGAAGCATGTTGTAAACTTAGGTAGACTGTGCTGTGTTATGTGAGAATTTGAAGCATGTTGTAAACTTAGGTAGATTGTGCTGTGTTATGTGAGAATTTGAAGCATGTTGTAAACTTAGGTAGATCTTGCTGTGTTTGTGAGAATTTGAAGCATGTTGTAAACTTAGGTAGATTGTGCTGTGTTATGTGAGAATTTGAAGCATGTTGTAAACTTAGGTAGATTGTGCTGTGTTATGTGAGAATTTGAAGCATGTTGTAAACTTAGGTAGATTGTGCTGTGTTATGTGAGAATTTGAAGCATGTTGTAAACTTAGGTAGATTGTGCTGTGTTATGTGAGAATTTGAAGCATGTTGTAAACTTAGGTAGATTGTGCTGTGTTATGTGAGAATTTGAAGCATGTTGTAAACTTAGGTAGATCTGCTGTGTTATGTGAGAATTTGAAGCATGTTGTAAACTTAGGTAGATCCTGCTGTGTTATGAGAGAATTTGAAGCATGTTGTAAACTTAGGTAGATTGTGCTGTGTTATGTGAGAATTTGAAGCATGTTGTAAACTTAGGTAGATCTGCTGTGTTATGTGAGAATTTGAAGCATGTTGTAAACTTAGGTAGATTGTGCTGTGTTATGTGAGAATTTGAAGCATGTTGTAAACTTAGGTAGATCCTGCTGTGTTATGTGAGAATTTGAAGCATGTTGTAAACTTAGGTAGATTGTGCTGTGTTATGTGAGAATTTGAAGCATGTTGTAAACTTAGGTAGATTGTGCTGTGTTATGTGAGAATTTGAAGCATGTTGTAAACTTAGGTAGATTGTGCTGTGTTATGTGAGAATTTGAAGCATGTTGTAAACTTAGGTAGATTGTGCTATGTTATGTGAGAATTTGAAGCATGTTGTAAACTTAGGTAGATTGTGCTGTGTTATGTGAGAATTTGAAGCATTTTGTAAACTTAGGTAGATTGTGCTGTGTTATGTGAGAATTTGAAGCATGTTGTAAACTTAGGTAGACTGTGCTGTGTTATGTGAGAATTTGAAGCATGTTGTAAACTTAGGTAGATTGTGCTGTGTTATGTGAGAATTTGAAGCATGTTGTAAACTTAGGTAGATCCTGCTGTGTTATGTGAGAATTTGAAGCATGTTGTAAACTTAGTTAAAAGGAACACGAAGAGACAACAACAATTATTTCTGAAATGGTGTTACTGACGTGACAGTCAACAAGCAAAATGTTTTGGAGTTGTTTCTTTAATACATGTCACACAACCTTTTAACTATGCAAACAACAACATGCATAACATCCAGATAAGACTATCGTATCTTGCATGTCACACAACCTTTTAACTATGCAAACAACAACATGCATGATAACATCCAGATAAGATTGTATCGTATCTTGCATGTCACACAACCTTTTAACTATGCAAACAACAACATGCATGATAACATCCAGATGGCAGATTGTTGAAAATTTTGCGAATACTAGATAGTGTGTGTGTGTGTGTGTGGTGTGTGTGTGTGTGTGTGTGTGTGTGTGTGTGTGTGTGTGTGTGTGTGTGTGTTCGTGTGTGTGTGTGTGTGTGTGTGTTTGTTTGTGTGTGTGTGTGTGTGTGTGTGTGTGTGGTGTGTGTGTGTGTGTGTGTTCGTGTGTGTGTGTGTGTTCATATTTTTCTCTGGTTGCCATACTTAATTACAAACTCCTAACCGTTTGACCAAATCTGACAGATTGGGCGAAAGGTCATTCGTCTGTAAACATTCGATTGTATCGCACTGACTTCCTTCACTGACAGGCCTACGGGAAGCAAGAGTTGCCGTTCCCTAGATAGCCTCGTTTTCGCGCGAACATTGGCAGACTCGATCATTGCAGACGAAACCAATCGGCAGATAGGAAAGTTTGAAAAATCGAAACAGGTAGAAAGAAACTCTAGGGAGAGCTAGACAACAGAAGGTCTTCAGAGAAGTAACCCCCTTTAGACAAGTGTTTCGGCCCTGAATTCCTTACACTCTCGGGGGGCCGGGCCACATCCAGGTCATGACTCCTGGATGCCCTTCTGCTGTTGTCTATTTTTTTTTTTTTTTTTTTTTTTTTTTTAAATTATAACTGCAGGGGTAAGAATTTTCACTCGGCCAACGGACTAGTAGTTTTGGATTTTGACTTGTCCGACAGGCTTTTTACTCGCCTCGGGTGACCGGGTGAGTGGATTTCACCGGCCCTGCATATGATAATCACATTCTCTTTAAGTGAACTGTGTCTTGCTATATTCTGTAAATATCTTCCCCAGTGGGGATGCTAAAGGCTCTTTCAGTATAAATAGTATCCCCACTTCTGGAAAATCTGTGCTAGGAATTTCCTCTTTCCTGTCACTGTCTTTGTTTCTGCCTTGTTCCTTTGCTTTTTGTCATTTCTTTCTATCATTTTGTTTCTGCCTTGCTGGTCCGAACACTTGCATGTGTTTGATAAAGTCTTACCTATTTTCTCTTACGATTGATAATTTGATACATGTGTCATGTGCATTTTTAGCTCTAAGGAAATGAGAAATGCAGAAGCAATTTTAGGTAACTTTGGCCCTTTTTAGTCTTTGCTTAGTTATGTTTCAATTTATATTTAGGTATGTGTTTTAAATCCTGCGTATGATAAATTGGATGGGGTGACACCAGGGGCATTTCCTTAGAGTATGTGCATGAATGCATTGATATGTTAATTTTCTTTTCCTTTTTTTCCATTGAAGTATTGTGTATGTTTTGAAATGGTTATAGTCCTGAATTGGCTGTACGCAATCTGGGCTTGATAAAAAATAACAATAACTACTAAGTAAAGATCTCTTTAGTACATAACTTTACAACATTCTGAGAAAAAATCTACCATTTCCTCAGGAAAACGGCAAATGTATTGATATGTTTTCACAAAAAAGGTATAAAGAAGATATAGGATTGTATTATATGTTTTGAATGTGTCTGGGATTAAATAAAAGTTATTTCAGGGAAAAAAGTAGCCTGTTCTATAAAATGTTCATAATTTCACAAACAGTAAATGGCATCTTCCTCAATACTGCGGGCTGAAAAGCTCAGATCATTATGATAAACAATATAGATCTATATGATTTACTTAAAACAGTAGGCCTACAAATTATACAGGCAATACATGCGTACATTTGTACTGAAAGTATCCACTTAAAATTCTTTCTTGATTATAACATCACAACAGATGATCATTGTACATTTTTGTATCAGATTAGGTACATCATGCAGGTCGTCAGCAAATTTTAAGGTACAAAGTCTTTTATTCAGAAATTCTCAAAAATAACAGAATTGACCCGCACAAGGCATTTCAAGCAGATTTAACTTGAGTATCATAAACCAGAAAAACAAGAAAATAGAATCAGAACGCATATTTAATACAACAAAAGACAAGCGCAAAGTTGGCCTTTGTCAAGCGTGAATGTACGATCACAATCAAACACCAAATACAAAATTATGAGAAAAAGACTGAAACTTCCCTGCTGCTTCGTCCAGTGGGTAAAACAAGGGACTGAAAGGCCAGTTGGCCGAAAATTTGCCCTGTCTTGTCTTGTTGTATTAAATACGCGTTCTGATTCTATTTTCTTGTTTTTCTGATTCCTGTTTGCTTGAACGCGGGCAGTCGCACTTGGTTTGGATTTAGTATCATAAGATTTAACATCAGTACCATTTGTTCATAACTTCACAAAATCTAGACCAGGGGGATGCTTATGTGATGTTATGTACATCATGAAAAAACAAAAAACAAAAAACAACAACAGTGTCCAAAATCCTTGACAAACATCTGAAATAATTAAAAAATCCAAGACCAACAACCTGTCAAAAAGCACTCTTTTTTATCATTATTCTTAATCAAGTTACTTTTGTGTACAGTGGTTTGGTTTGATATGATTTTCTTGACTGTAAATTTATGCACTGACCCATCAATAACTAGGCCTGCTCATGCAGGGACTAGGCATCAGTAATGATTTTTTTTTTATTGTTAACTACTTGTTTGTAAAAAGATGATTGTCAGACCGCATGAAAAAAGTACATGATGTAGTGCTCATGACAGACAGCAGAATTTCATGGCAGACTGCACATATTGTAAGCCTGACATCACGTTTGTCAATAAGACAAATGAAATTACATTACTTGTTGAGAGATTTGTTGTTATTACATTGTGGATTTTGCCTAAGTTAATACTAATTCTATGATTCCTACGTGCGAGGATAATTTGACAACAAATGGCTATGTGCTTTCACCCGAGTTTGCTTGGAACTTACTGAATTCTGCATCCTCCATTTGCCAAAGTAGAAGTACAAGGGCTTTATGCATTCAATTCAGTGTTGATCAAGTCTAAAACATCGAAGTTTCTTTTTATCATTATGGTGAATCTCTCACGGGATTGCGTAAGTTTTACAGGACTGAACTCCGACATTAGTGTAAATAAACGAGACAAAAATGGATTTCCGGAACAGTTATCAGTAGCCTACTTTGGGGGAGGGTGGGAGACGTTACCAGGCACGAAGGCGAATTATATCCCTTTCACATAATGCTAATTTTATGACAATTTTTGCTATATATAGAGTACGTAAAGTAAGCTCTAGTAGACTGCGCAGCTGGTTCGATGCCATTTTATTTTTTAGCTGCGACCATATGGAAGTTAAGGTCATAAATACAGAAAAAGGGTGGCCTACAGGTTAAGGTCATAAATACAGAAAAAGGGTGGCCTACAGGTTAAGGTCATAAATACAGAAAAAGGGTGGCCTACAGGTTAAGGTCATAAATACAGAAAAAGGGTGGCCTACAGGTTAAGGTCATAAATACAGAAAAAGGGTGGCCTACAGGTTAAGGTCATAAATACAGAAAAAGGGTGGCCTACAGGTTAAGGTCATAAATACAGAAAAAGGGTGGCCTACAGGTTAAGGTCATAAATACAGAAAAAGGGTGGCCTACAGGTTAAGGTCATAAATACAGAAAAAGGGTGGCCTACAGGTTAAGGTCATAAATACAGAAAAAGGGTGGCCTACAGGTTAAGGTCATAAATACAGAAAAAGGGTGGCCTACAGGTTAAGGTCATAAATACAGAAAAAGGGTGGCCTACAGGTTAAGGTCATAAATACAGAAAAAGGGTGGTCTACAGGTTAAGGTCATAAATACAGAAAAAGGGTGGCCTACAGGTTAAGGTCATAAATACAGAAAAAGGTGGCCTACAGGTTAAGGTCATAAATACAGAAAAAGGGTGGCCTACAGGTTAAGGTCATAAATACAGAAAAAGGGTGGCCTACAGGTTAAGGTCATAAATACAGAAAAAGGTGGCCTACAGGTTAAGGTCATAAATACAGAAAAAGGGTGGCCTACAGGTTAAGGTCATAAATACAAAAAAGGGTGGCCTACAGGTTAAGGTCATAAATACAGAAAAAGGGTGGCTACAGGTTAAGGTCATAAATACAGAAAAAGGGTGGCCTACAGGTTAAGGTCATAAATACAGAAAAAAGGTGGCCTACAGGTTAAGGTCATAAATACAGAAAAAGGGTGGCCTACAGGTTAAGGTCATAAATACAGAAAAAGGGTGGCCTACAGGTTAAGGTCATAAATACAGAAAAAGGGTGGCCTACAGGTTAAGGTCATAAATACAGAAAAAGGGTGGCCTACAGGTTAAGGTCATAAATACAGAAAAAGGGTGGCCTACAGGTTAAGGTCATAAATACAGAAAAAGGGTGGCCTACAGGTTAAGGTCATAAATACAGAAAAAGGGTGGCCTACAGGTTAAGGTCATAAATACAGAAAAAGGTGGCCTACAGGTTAAGGTCATAAATACAGAAAAAGGGTGGCCTACAGGTTAAGGTCATAAATACAGAAAAAGGGTGGCCTACAGGTTAAGGTCATAAATACAGAAAAAGGGTGGCCTACAGGTTAAGTCATAAATACCAAAAACGGGTGTCCTGCAGGTAAGTTCTGAATATCAAAGCATAGGTGGTCATTTCATAGGTCAATTAATAAGAAACAATTTGCTTTACAGGTTCAGTCTAGGACATAATGATATCAATGGCCTACAGGTTAAGGTCATAAATACAGAAAAAGGGTGGCCTACAGGTTAAGGTCATAAATACAGAAAAAGGGTGGCCTACAGGTTAAGGTCATAAATACAGAAAAAGGGTGGCCTACAGGTTAAGATCTCACTAAAACTCACTCAAAACTGGCTGAAATCTTCATGCAAGAACTTCCCCCCTGAATACTCAAAGCAGTCAGGTGGTCATTTGCATATGTCCAATCTCTATAAGTACATTGCTTTTACTTTCTTCTGTTGTTCAGTCTATGACAGTAATGATATCATAGCATAAAGATGGTTTTCTGAATTAGCCTTCAAAGGGATGAAGAAACTTTCAGCCACTCACAAACCTTTAGTCTCCTCAGAAGGCCTTCATCAGGAGAGAAGACAGAAATGTTGTGGCTGGCCAGTGAATTTGAGAACTTGCCTGTAAGTGTGTCTATCATAGTGAAGGTGAAATGTGTTGCATGGCCAAAAGAATGAGTTTCCATACCACTATACTCAGGCATGTGCCGTGGAGTCGTCCATCTATCGGCACAGTGTCTTAGTCCCTATGGACTGAAATACTCCAGTCATATCATAATAATTAAATCTTTATTTTATTTATTCATTTATTGATTTACCTTTTCAGGTACCAGATTCTCATAGGCCCATAACTTGGTTCAACTGGATGGTTGTGTGACACGTCATACAGGAAAACTGGACATCTGTAGAGCAGAGATGGCACTCCCTCGACTTTCTGGAAATAAGCGCCATAATGACTCCGTGCCAGAGATGGTAACTCTCCAAAAGAGACGTTGTGTGCGAGGTGAAAATGTCAATGATGGTTGTGAAAGAAATGGCAGGCAACACAATGATGCAACAAATGTAAACCAGGATGAATATGAGTTCATGGAATCATCAATAACTGAAAATCAGGAACCTGACTTCTCACAGTTACCACAACTAGTTTGGGCCATGATTGTGTCCAACTTGGAAGAACGGGACAGACTAGCATTAGCTGTGACCTGTTCAACTGCCTACAATATCTGTAAGACAGTGTCGATCTTGTGGCGTTCCGCGGCCATCCATGTGGGAAATCGCAAACCCAAGTATAGAGTTATTAGAACTGAGAAAAAGAAAGTGAAATTGAGCTCCACAGAAATGTCCGTGCTACAGTCTCACAGCCATCAGATTCAGAAAATGGAATTTGAGATATATAATCTTCAGGGTTTGAGCTTCAGCAACAAGTCTTTCCAGATTTTGTATAAAGCTGTAAAGAACTTTAAATTGAAATATCTTTCCATTTTTTGTAAAGGAGCTGTCAGTGTGTGTCCTGGGAAGCCAATGCTGAATGATATGAGTCAGTTAATCAGGAACTGTCTGACCTCAGAGAAAATTAAAGGACTGGAGGAACTGGTCATTCATTATTGTCGTTGGTCGTATAGTGATGGGGGTTCAGTTATCTTGGAAGCATTGAAGGTTGCCACCTTTACTAACAGTCTGAAAACGCTAATGCTGGGAGCTGTCAAAACAAAGCGGAAGACATCCGATCTGAGTGATGCCATTCCACAAGTGGTAGAATGCATTGGAAGATTCCAGAATTTACAACTTCTCAACATAGATCCGTTCTATCTGTCAGATCTACTTCTAGAGATACTGTCGACATCCATGACCACTCAGTTTGCAGAGTTGGGCATTGATGGTCGTTTCAGTTATCTCCAAGAGGACATTACAAAGTGGCCTCAGCTGATCAGTGCCTTCCCAGACCTGAAAGTGTATCTCACTGTTAAGTCTTACCTGAATTGTGAAGCAACTCGAGCAGCATTGCCATCCATTGTCCCTGTTTATTATGTCGAAATAACAGAGTTTATTGACACCAGTGAGGATGACAGTGCTAGGAAAGAGATCCTGAAACTACTGTCAGCCTACTCTAAAACTCTCAGAGACCTTGTTTGGCGTGACGAGAGCAAGACCAAGTTTGATAGCGTCCTGATTGATACAGTCAAGCAGTGTCCAAAGCTGGACACTTTGTATTTTCATGGACGTATAAGCAGCTCTTCCATCAACACCCTAGTCTCCTTGAGAGACTGGTGTGGCCTGGAATTTCTGGAGAGATCAATCACTTTCCCCAAGTCAGACACAGAAACTGAGGAGGAACAAATGTCCAAGCTGAAGACAGCAGCATACTCACGTCTTGGGGGTAAATGTGTATCTGTCCGTGATGTGCATGTCACAAAGTTTGGAGACAACAGCCTGCTGACCCGACCCATCTGGTTCAAAGTTAAATATCAACCAAGGATACTGTGAAGTCTGCCGTGTCAGTTGTTTTTTAATTCAGTTGCACAGTATGCTTTGTCTTTTAAAATTGTGATGTCTAGTATGAGTCGCTTGATTTGTTTTGTTTTGTTTATTAGTTGAGGTTACACAAACTTATAAAGTCAGCAGTGGATTTCTTTTCTCCCATGCTTCACTATATTTTAAGCGTGGTGGTGGTGATGGTGTAATCAATATTATTACTGTTATTAATATTATTAATATTATTACTATTATCATTATTATTATTATTGTGACTTGTGTAGAGTTTTCCCAAATTCAGTTGTCAACATACAAGTATGTCGTTTTCTAAGGTCAGTTTTAAAACTCCTGTTTGGGTTTTCTTAAATCTCTGTCTGTCTGTTCTGTCTGTCTGTCTGTCTGTCTGTCCTGTCTGTCTGTCTGTCTGTCTCTGTCTTGTCTGCCTCCTGTCTGTCTTCTCTCTCTTGCTCTTCTCTCTCTCCCTCTCTTCTTTCTCTCATATCAGTTCTTTCTCTCTTTTTGTCTCTTTCTTCATCCGCCCACCCCAGTCCCTCCAAAGTTCAGTTCTAAAGTCTCTTAATCTTACACTGGTTTGTATAGAGGCAGAGCGTCTGCAAAGTTGAATGCATACATGTGTTGAACCATGGCTTGAGAAAGTTTATGTGGGGGGGCTTCCACTCCACCAAGCTGTGAGTTGGTACTTAACCCTGTTCAGAGTTGGGGAAGCTGAAGCAGTGAGACTGAGAGAGAGGAGTGAGGTCCATCCTCAAACAGCTGACCTAAGAATTGTGAGGTCTGTATGACCTCATTTTCCTTCTTCTTCTTCTTCTTCTGCGTTCGCACGTTCACAAGGTCAGTCCAGTCAGGGAGACGAATGTTGTCGTGTCCTCCATGTCCTGTCGGCAGCCATAGAGCTTGGTGCGGAGGGGAGCTGCCGTCGGCCACACTTGTTCCCTCTGCTCTTGGAAGAGGGGGCAGATCTGAAGGATGTGTTCTGGTGTCTGTTCTTCCAGACCACAAGGACAGATAGGTGATGGGGCCAGCTTCATCTTCCTGAACAGGTGGGCATTCAGGCGACAGTGACCTGTTCTGAGCCTGAAGATCGCCACCTGCTGCAGACGGCTAAGGAGATGGTATGGATCCTTTGAGGTTGTTCTGCAGAAGGCTGCCTTCACAAGGGTCTTCTTCTCCCTGAAGCTAAGGCTTTTTTCTGGTTGTCTTCCTTTGGCTCCATCTTTGGCAAGCTGGTCTGCTGCTTCGTTTCCAGGTATCCCACAATGGGCCGGAACCCAATGCAGGACCACACGTCGATGCTTGGCGACATCTTGCAGCTTTTCCATGAGATGTGGAAGTTTGTCCCCTGCAAGTGCTTCCAATAGAGACTTTGCATCGGAGAGGAAGACAACTTGGGTGCAGTCGCTCTGAATGTCATGAATTAGAGCCGCTGCCTTCATAAGAGCCTCCACTTCTGCTGCATAGTTGGTGCAGTGTTTGCCAGTGGGTATCCCTGCTGTGATGACGTGTCCGTCAGGAGAGTTGATATGTACGCCCGCTCCTCCATCTGCCACAGCATTGGTTGCCGAGCCATCCGTGTATACGTGAATCCAGGATTCTGCAGGATATTGCTCGTCGATCATGGCGAGTGTCAGAGTGCGTTTGACGCTGTCATCTTGGGACTCTCCTCGGGTAACTTGAGGGACTGAGGTGGTGATTTGGAGCAACTTGTAGTCGTTGTTCCAAGGTTGTGGTAGCAGGTCAGAGGTGTTTAGAGGAAGTGTTGTTGGTGTGTCAGCCAGGTGCACCCTGGCAAGCCGTCTAGTTTCGTGGAGGAAGCTGCTGCGTTTGAGACGGCTCTTGGTTGGTTGGTCCATTCTCTGTCCCATTGGATGGTGTGGCAGAACCTTGATTTTCTCTGCCTGGACCAAGTTTTTCATGTCTCTTCTCTGCACCAGGGGCTGAATGGCAGTAACTTCCTCCATGGCCTGAATTGGTGTGGATCGCATTGATCCTGTGATGAGACGGAGTGCTTGGTTCTGGACTTTGTCCAGGGTCTGCAGATGGGTTTTGGCTGCTGTAGACCAGGCTGTAGAACCGTACTCAAGGTGGGGTCTGACCACTCCCTGGTACGTTTGCTTGAGCACCTTCTCGTTGGCTCCCCAGCTGGTTCCGGCCAGTTTGCGCAGGATGGCGAGCTTTTGTCTTGCTTTTCTTTCAGCTCTTTCGATGTGGGGCTTCCAGGTCTGCCGCTTGTCGAAGGTAACACCAAGGTATGTAACTTCCTCATCTTTCTTCAATGGGGTGTCACCAAGTTTGATGGTGCCAGATTTCTGCTTGGATGACAGGGTGAAGAGTGCCGTGGAGGACTTGTCTTTATTAATCGAGATGTTCCACTCTTCTGCCCATGCTGCCAGTTTGTCTGCTGCTAGCTGCATTCTGTAGGTGGCAGTGGTGGTGAACTCCTCCTTGCACCATATCACCAGGTCATCCGCGTATAGTGCTGCATGGATGCCTTTTGGCAGATCTTTTATGAGGTCATTAATGAAGACCAAGAAGAGTGTGGGGGAGAGAACTCCACCTTGAGGGACTCCATGTCGCAAGAGAACTTTCTTGCCTTTGCGTCCGTTGACTGTGACTCGTGCTCTGCGGTTGTGGAGGTAGGCTCGGATCCACCGTAGCATATTGCCTCCAACTCCACATCTCTGCAGCTTCACCAAGAGGCCATCAGTCCAGACCTTGTCAAAGGCTTTCTGCAGGTCGATCCAGGCAGCAAAGACAACTTTCTGTTCCTGGAACGCGTCTTCAATTTCTTGGGAAAGGAAGGTGGCCTGGTACCTCATTTTCCTGAGGATTAGAGGTATCTTTACTTTTTCAACTTTTTTTTCCTTGTCTGCTGTGTGCGTTTTATTGGGGGTTTTTTGTTGTTGTTTTTTTTGGGTGGTGGTGGTGGTGTTCAGTTTAGAGCTGAAGTCTGCTGGGGTTTTTTAACGTTTATTGTCTGCTTGCCCTTTTTTCCAAGTTCAGATTGCAAGGTCTCCTGTTTCTCTTCTTTTTCATTTTTGATTTTGCTGTAATTTTTTTTGTCCCATTTTCTACGCCACTTTAATGGCCACAGAAGCTGAAACAGTTTTCATTGTGTGATGATAATGATGTCGATGTGGATGATAAGCATGATGCTATGGAGTTCCATCTAGGATTGAGACTGCGTGACACGGCTGTACTCTACGCTTACTATCATAATATATCCTGGCGTCAACCAGGCCCGAGAGATACAGACACCTGCGGTGTTGGTCAGAAGATTTGAGCAACACCCTCAATGACGCATCCACGAAGTGGATGAGACTCGACTGTGTGGTTCTAGTCTTCCCAATGAGCCCATAGCACGCCCAACCCAGGGTAGGAGCCGGTTAGAGCTGAAAACCCCCACAATGATATGTTTTTGAAGGTACTGATAGGGATTTGAACCCACAACCTTCCAGTCGGTAGTCCGTTGCGTTAACCGCTACACCACGGCGACTGGTGATTTTGCTATAATTTAGCTATAACATATATTGTGGATTGTTTTTCCAATCCAGTTGTGAAGTCCAGGCAATGTAGGTAATGGTGGATGGAATGCAGTTCTCACTGTTTTTAGATTGTCAGTATTGTTGTTGTGGTGTTTGTAATTTGTATTGTATTTTACTCACAACGGTTTGATTTGTCTTGATTTCTTATTGTCTTGTTGATGTTTCCACCAGTGACTGCTGTGACTGTTTGAAATTGATATGGTACAGAACTCGGAACTCGGAATTTTAATGAATTTAGGCCAACAGCCCCTTTCATGAGGGAAATCTGAAGACACATTTCTGTAGGCCTACAACATTACTTAATTAATTAACACACTTCAATGTATTTACATGGGATATTCAAAGGTACTAATGAAGAAAACAACTGTTGTTTCAAGTAGGCCTACGTACGTTTAAAATACTTTTTTTTCTCTTATTTTAAAGGCAGCGACCAAAAACTTCGCCAGGTTCACTATGGTTCCCGCAGAGTCATCCATCATTTTTCTAATAAAAAAATCTTCTAAGTTATCGCCTTCAGTAATTTCTAAATGATGAGATTGCCTGGTTGTGCAGAGGGCATTCAAATAGAAAATGTATCTCATTTTCCTGCACATTTGGACAAACTGGACATGAAGTGTTGGCAGTCGTAGGCACAAAGCGATATCTGTGAACGTTTAACTGGGACACGCCCATCCTAAATTGTGCCATAGCATTCCTAAACACCTGCACATACAGTATTTCAATATACTTTTCTCTTGCATATAAAGGTTTGAATTTGTCATATAGTGAAGAGCGTGCACTGGTATCTAAATGGTTACGCCAGCAATGACAGAAACTGCTACGTAATCTTTCTTTCAGTTCTTTACTGAATCATTTTTCGTCGCCACACCCAAAAAGCCAAACTTCTTCAAAACCATTTTCACATGAAATGCTTTTTATCTTGGACACCCAAGTTACATAACCTTTTTCGTGCATAGTGAATAACATTTTATATGCTTTTTTTGAATACCTAGTCTCTGGCTGTTTCGGTAGTCGAAACCAGTATTTAATACATCTAGCAACAGCAGTTATCCAGAGAGGAAAGCGTCCCAATTATCCATACACGATATCATTTATCGTTTTGTTTCTTACGTGTAAAAATCTCTTGCATGCGTATAAATGTACCTGTTCAAGCTGATAACGTCTTTCATAGCCCCAAATTTCTGCACCATAAAGTAATAATGGAACTACCTGAGCATCAAACATTTTAAAGAAAATGTCTGGTGAATTACATTTAACCTTTCTCAGTGTAGGCCTACTTAAAATAGCATTGTAAAGTACTTTTCTTACCTTTAACTTTCGCTTCTTCCATTGCAGTTACAAAACTATGTCTAGTTGAAACAGTGAGGCCTAAATACCTGTACGAATTCACTACTTCCAAATTATTGCCATTAAAATCCCATTTTTCTTTTGAACCAAGAAAACCACCCTTTCTAAAAACTATTATTTTAGACTTACCTAAATTTACTGACAGTCGTAACCGCTTTCTTTCTTGTTGAAGAATGTTAAGTTGATGTTGAAGACCTACCGCAGTTGAAGCCAAAAGAGTAAGATCATCTGCAAAAAGCACGAGAAACATTTCTGTTTCATCTGAAGTGAATGTAACACCATTTTTTCCATGTAAAATAATTACGTTTGCAAGTTCATTTATCAGCAGAGAAAACAGTATAGGATTTACAATGCAACCTTGCCTTAGGCCTTGAAGGCATTCAAAGAAATTGGAATATCCATTTTTACTGCGACATACTACACATGCTTGGACTGTTGCGTACATTGCTCGGATCGTTTTGAACATCTTGCCCTTGATACCCACTCGTAATAATACAGACCATAAAACGTTTCTATTCACTGTGTCATATGCTTTTTTAAAATCTATAAAGGCAACGTAGAGGGGTTTTTTTCTGAGTAAATACTTTTCAATTATTGCATGTAAAGTGAAGATATGATCTACTGTAGACCGACCCTTCCTGAATCCTGCTTGCACTTCATTTATGACATTGTTTTCCTCTGCCCATTTTGTTAATCTATTATTAATGATATGTGTAAATACTTTACTGAGAATGCTCATAAGAGAAATACCTCTGTAGTTATCAGGGGTATTAGTGCTCCCCTTCTTGTGTAGAGGAACAATCACGGCTTCTGTCCATTTCAATGGAAATGTACCTGTATGAAACAAAGCATTGAAGTAGGCCCTACTTTTTTAAATACGGTGTTATTACATGCTCCGCATATTTCAATATTTCCGATATAATGCCATTTTATCCTGCGGCTTTTCCCGTTTTCAAATGTTTAATCGCTTTTATTATTTCTTGTTCACTGATTTCACTGTCAAGTATTTCATCGTTGATATCTTCATCTGTTTCATCATTTACAAACTCCTCCTCCTCGTCAAATCCATCATTGAAAACAGATTCGAAATGATTTATCCATTCTCGTTCTGTAATATTATCGGCAACGATATCACGCCGTTTATGTTTACGAATCTGGCTCCAGAATTTGAGTCATTTATCGAGTCCATCGATGCCTTTAAATCTGCATCCTTATGCGCACGTTCTTTTTTATCCAGCAGGGTCTTATATTCCTTTCTCACTATTGAATAATAAGCATAGTCTACTTTTGATTGCTTAAACTTTCCCAGGCATTTTCTTACCTCTTTTTTCTCCACTAAACACTCGGCATCAGACCATTTTGCCTTGTGTTTCTTTTGTATGCCCCGTGTGATTGTCTTTTTCATGGGCTCCACAGCAGCAATAAGAGACTCTGTAAAAACATTTAATGACTCTTCTAAATCTGTAGCTATTAAATCAGTGGCTTTTACAAATTGGATTTGAAAAGTGTCTGATATAAATTTGTCATTGAAAAAAGCAACACGATCAGTTGACCAATATAATTTTTCAGTTCTAATAGTGGAATCGGAGATTGCAGCTGGGGTAAACATATTCCTTCGGGTTTGAAAATACAATTCCACTGGCATATGATGTGATTCCATTCTGCTACCTACAATCATTTTGTCAATGTAACCACACAGATCGCTGCTTGATAGGAAATAATCTATAACACTATGACCATGTTCAGATAAGTAAGTGAAGCTGCCTGAACTATTTGGTTCTGGACATCCATTTACGATGCTTAAGTCACAGGAAGCACACATTTCAAGAAGCTTTTTACCGTAATCATTGACTACCACATCTTGCGATTGTCTACTGGTTTCAAACAGGGTCGATTCGTCAAATGTTTATTAATTTGAAAATTACCAGTCCTTGCATTAAAATCACCGCAACAGATTATGTCTACATAGTCATCTACAGCTAACAGATCTAAAATACATCTTTCAACTTCCAGTATTGGCAGTTTGTTTCTGCCTGCTCATAGAAAGGACTTCCAGGTGGTGGGACATATGTAGACAAATACAGCACATCTTTTGTATTGCCAAACAAGTCTTTGGACAGTCTCAGGGTTATTATATTTCCACGTTTGCTCTCAATTTGACTCACAAATTTCATTAACTTCTTTTTAACCATTACAATTATCCCACCTAAGCTTCTTCCATGGTGCGATAACTTTACAGCTGGACAAACAAATTTATCAAAATTGTTTAACAAGCAGGTCATATCAAAATGTTCGTTTGCAAACGTTTCTATCAATGACACAATATCAAAACTATCTATGTAATTTAACCAGTCAAAATCACTTAATTTCTTTACAATTCCTGAAATGTTATAAGTAAGGAAAGACAATTGCTTGGGCCGGCCGTTTTCCTAGTCTTCAGTACCTTCTGCATCAACAAAAAGGCTCATTAGTATTATCATCCCCCACCTGCTCATCACTTCCTCTTTCATCAGAACTGGCCATGTTTGGCATCGCTCTTAAATCATGGGCCTGTTGGTCAGCACGCCGGCTTTGTAGCATGGAAACAATTTTCGGTTGGGAAGAGGGAGCAACACGGCCACGTCCTTTATCAGATCGTCTGGCCTGTTCACTAGAAAGGGTCACACCGGTGTTGCTATTACACTCTCCATCATCAGTATGTGCTGCTGGACCACCGGCAGCTGAAACAGTACGAGTTCACAGATTGTAAGGGTTTTCTTTTGTCGACGTACCAACACTGTCAGTTTGTTCTGGTTCATCCTGGATAACAGGGTTTCTGGGGTTAGTGGGTTTTTGGAGTGGGCCTTTGGGACATTGGGTCATGTTGTTGGAGCTTTGGGGTTTATCTCTGGGACATTGGGTCATATCACTGTGGCTTTTAGACGAGCCTCTGGAACTCTGTGACGCACTGCTGGGGCTATGGGGTCATTGGTTGGGGCTGGGGACTGTGCTGCTGCCACCCTGGACCGTTCTGGAGTTACGACTGTACCTGGTTTTATCCAGGGCTGCGGATTCAGCGACCCCCTGGTATGTATATCTCCAAGACCCAGGTTTGTCTTGTATGTGTAGATTGCCTCGTTGGCGAGCAGCTTATCGAAGCGTAAGTTGGCCCTTTGACCCTTCTGGCGCAACTGACGTTGTATAGGCATTAGATCTTTTCTTGTTTGCTGCACTTTCACAGAAAAGTCCTCCCTCTCAAAAATGTGCTGGAAACCCTCAGACGTTCGTAGCTTTCTGGCATTGGAAAGCACTAGCATCTTTTGTCGGTAAGACTGAAGCCTTACAATGACGGCATTACCCGATCTATATGAGTTGTCAATGTCTATTTCTTCAGATATGCCCATTCCAACGTGAATGACTTCCCTAACTTTCTGCTGACAGTCCTCAAAAGTCTGGTCCTCCCTCCGTGACTGAAATCCAAAGAAGAGAAGGTTATTACGTCTGCACTGATTGTCCAAGTGACCAACTTTGTCTGCCAAAAGACTGACACTTTCATGTAGTCTGCCATTTTCAAACCTCAAGGATTACCACTGCTTCTGGAGCTGTTTGTCGCTGTCAGCAAGCATGGCTTGCTGCTGTTCCAATTGAAACAGACGGTGCTCAATTTTTTGTTCCACACTCGATATTTTATTTTCCACGTTCTGTAAATGCTTTTCCATTATCTTCCCATGTCGACTACTATTAGCCTCAATCCTTAAAACCGCTTGATGGAGGGTATGAGACACATCATCATGTAGGCGTTTGAAGGGTGACTGAACTTCCATGACTAGCAGTCTGTGGAGACTTGCGGAATTCCTGCTCATACCCTCCTCTATAGTCAGGCCCTGGGTTCGGCTCTACGTCGCCACAAGAAAGGGGATAGTTAGCGAGGAAAACCAGGACTAGAAGCAGTTTGTTCATGGTAAGAAAAGTCACCTTCAACTGTACGGACAAAACGTACCTGTTTCGCTGTCTTGAAATGCTTCTTTCCAACTACAGGAATCTGGCTGCAGCCAGCATGAGAAAGTTACGCTGTATCGCGTTTATTGTATGCGTAGCACTGCACATTTTCTGAACCGAACGTAGGTGACCGTAGCTCGACAACGTTGAAGGTAACGGGCCACATAACACCACTGTCAGTACAACACCCAGGCAAACAGTTGTCACTGCACTCAAAGGCCAGCACAGCACAAGTCCGCAGCTTGCATTCTGTTTGTTCAGTGTCCGTCTTCTCATGAAGAATTGAAAAGTCCAATAGAACTGACCACAAGTAGCCTAATTCTCGAGGACAAATTTGATATTGGCATGATCGGGGTAACCTTACGAATTCACAGTTCACAACAAGTAGACTGAATTTAGTTTGTAATTAGCAAAAACCGCCAATCAATCGCGCACGATGTGTCTATGCCTCCTACCGCACAGGAGAGAGAGAGAGAGTGTAACCAAAAAGTGTCAATAAACCAGTCACTATGGTATGTGGTTTGCACAGTGACTAGTGACTGGAAGGTTGTGGGTTTGAATCTAATCAGACTTGTCAGAATCATTGTGGCTCCTATCCAGTGTGCTGGTGGTTCATTATGAAGACTGGGATGGTTGAGTTTTGTCCATTTTATGGTTTGTGTCAGTCAGAGTGTTGCTCCAATGTCTATTTTTCAAGTACGGTTGACACCAGAAGCTATTACTATAATCGTGAAAGAAAGTGTAGAATACAGCTTTGTCACACGGTCTCAGTCCAGAATGGAACTGTATAGCATCATCATTATCATCCCCATCAACATGCATTGTGAAAAATTGTCCAAGACTCTTTGGTCAGTGTAGCACAAAAAGAAAACAAACGAAAAAACCAAAACAAAAAGGGTGAACAAGATGATCTCAGCTTTCAGTGGATGGATCTTTACCTAATTGAAGTTAAAGATACAAACAAAGACGTCACAAGTTCACAAATGTAGAAGTCAGGGTGATATGGTCACAGGACCACAACAATGCCTAGAATCAGTATTTCCACTCACACACAGGACTTTTTCAATAACCTCTGGCAGTTTTTACATTAGATTCTTTTTATTTTTTTTATGTCAGATTTATGGATTTCAGCTGATGCTTCTTCTTAATTAAGGTTACAGTGAAACAATATGTTATACACACACACACACACACACACACACACACACACACACACACACACACACACACACACACACATATATATATATATATATATATATATATATATATATGTATATATATTTATATATATGTATATATATATGTGTATATCATCATCATCAAGTGCCTTGCCACATGGTGTTGGCGATCATGGCCTTCCATCTGTCTCTATCTCTTGTTGCCTCAAGCATCTCTTCCACCCTCTTTGTGTTCAGCCACTCCACAAGTCCGTCTAATATCTTCTCCCTGGGTCTACCTGGTGCTCTCTTTCCCTCCAGCTTTCCCGTTGTGACCAGGTGCTTCAATTCCCCTTTCTTCATAAAATGGCCTATAAATGTTGCCCATCTTTTCCAATTAAGACTGTCTCGCTTGCCCTCCCTAATGTCCATGGAACTCTCAACATTCTTCCCAGAAACCACATCTCGGCTGCCTCAATCCTGTTCTGGCCTTGCCTGTTGACTGTCCACGCCTCACAACCGTATAACAGTACTGGTTCTATATAACATTAAAGAACTCTCTTCCTGATGTTGATTGATAGGCATTTGTTGGTAAGAATGCTATATATATTCTTGAATGCTGTTTTGGCTTGGCCAATTCTGCTGGCCACCTCCGATGTGCATCCGCCGTCTGGTGAAACGATCGTTCCCAGGCCGTCTGCTGTTATTCTGCACGAGGGGATCTCATGTTTTTTACCGTCATCATGACTTCAGTCTTCCTGCTGTTCAGCCCCAACCCCCCACCTTTGTTTTCTATTTCTAGTATGTTCACAAGGTTTTGTAAGTCCCTTTCATTTTCTGCAATTAGCACGGTGTCATCTGCGTATCGAATGTTGTTTATCATTTTTCCTTCAACCTTTAATCCAGGGTCTTCCTCTAGGTTTCTCATGATGTTTTCGCAGTAAAGTGAAAACAGATTTGGTGACAAAACACAACCCTGTCTGACTCCTCTTTTGATGTTTTGGAAAGAGTTTATATCGTTTTCTATTCTCATTGCAGTTGTTTGTTCCCAATACATATTTCTGATTATTCATTGATCTTTTCCATCTACTAGCTGGTTGGTCAATTCTTCATGTCTTACCCGATCGAAAGCTGGGTATAATCAACAAAGCATAATCCTTATTCATTTCGAATGACCTCTCTATGATAGTTCTTAGGATGTAGGCCCTATATGGCATTAATAGTTCCTTTCCCTTCCACAAATCCACACTGTTCATCTGCTATTTCTCTTTTGATTCTACAGTGTATTCTTTGTCCTCATCATGATTATTCTTAATAGGATTTTTGTTACACGACTCATCAAACTGATTGTGCGATGGAGTTCGCATTCTATAGCCCCTATAGCCCCTGTCTTCTTTGGAAGTGCAATGAAAATTGATTTTGACATATCTTTGGGGATTTTTCCAGTATCCTAAATTTCATTGAGGAGGACTGATATTTTTTCAATACCAAATTCCTCCAAGGCTTCATTCATCTCTGTAGTAATGTTGTCTGGTCCTGGGGCTTTTCCTGGTTTCATCTTTTTCAGTGCTGCTCTAACTTCATCTTTCACTATGGGTGGTCCTTCAAAGTTCTTTCATATAATGTGTTCTTCGTTTCTGTCATCTTCAAGAAGGTCTTTAATGTAGGCTACAACTCTCCCCATCTGTCTAATATTTTGTCTTTTTCCATGATAAGCGTATCATCTTTCGATTTTAAGCAACCAGTTGATGTGCATGTATTTTTCCTGTGGACAATTTCTTCAATTCGTCTGTTACATACCCTGAGGATCCGTTTTGTGTCGGTCTTTTATTTCTTTGCATTTTGTTTTCAACCAAGTTTCCTTAGCTTCATTGCACTTATTCCTGATTTCTTTGTTTATCTTCCTGTATATCTCCTTGTTTTTCTTTGCCTTCCTTCGTTCCTCCATCGGGCCAAAATTTCTTTTGTCATCCAGCTCTTTTTTTTTTTTTTTTTTTTTTTTTTTTTGCTTTTCTATCTACTTTCGGGATTTCTTCACAAGCTTCATTTATCGAATTTCTCAATTTTGTCCATTGTTCCTCACTGTCACTAATGTCTTCCAGAGCACTGAATTTGTTTTGAACATGTACGTTAAATTTTTTACGTTATCACTTCATCTGTCTTTAAGAGTCCAAGATTTAGTTTGATGTTGCATTTTTTTTTTACATATGTGTGTGTGTGTGTGTGTGTGTGTGTGTGTGTGTGTGTGTGTGTGTGTGTGTGTGTGTGTGTGTATGTGCGCGTGCGTGTGTGCGTGTGTGTATGTGTACATTTGTGGATACAAGACAGCTCCTATAAACTAATATTTTCAATAGTGATACTGGAGTATGTTTGTTTTATTTTTTTTGTCTTTTTATATGTCTTATAGTCTTATATTCTGAGCATTGATACTGGGGTGTTTAATTATTCTGTATTTTGTATAGCTCTTACAGTCTTGTACTCTGAGTATTGACACTTGAGTACATTTGTAATTATTTTGTATTTTTACATAGCTCTTATAACCCAATATTCTCAGTATTGAAACAGGAATGTGTTTGTGATTATTATACATTATTACACAGCTCTTACAGTCTAATACTTTCAGTATTTATGCAATGTGTTTGTTATTATTCCGTAGTTTTACACAAAGTTTGATTATTGTATTCTTTTTTATTCATTGGGAACCCCCGTTGGGTTGCTGGGGGCTCTTTCAGTATAAATAGTATCCCCACCTTCTGTGCTAGAAATTTCCTCTTTTCTGTCACTCTCTCTGTTTCTGCTTTGTTGCCTTGCTTTCTATCATGTCTACTTATTTTCTGCCTTAATGGTCCATTCACCTGTAATTTTTTTGATAAAGTCTTACGTACTTTTTCTTCGGATTGATAATTGGGTGCATGTATTGAGTGCATTTTTGGCTCTAGGGAGGTGAGATATGCGGAAGCAATTTTAGGTAATTTATGCCTGTTTTTATATATGTTTTGGTGTCCTTGTGTGTGCTTGTATTTGTATTCAGGTGTGTTTTTTAAATCTTCCCTGTGCAATAAATCGATCTGAATGGTCCTACGCCGGGGGCATGTCCTTGGATTATGTGCGCGAATGCATTGATATATGTACTCAATTTTCTTTTCTTTTTTTTTTTCCTGTTGTAGTTTTGTGTGTTTTGAAGCAGTTATCTTATAGCCCTGATATGGCTTTGTGCAGTCGGCTGGGCTTTAAACAACAATAAAAGAAAAAGAAAGAAAAATTCATTGGGAACAGAGTGAAGTCACGCATCTAGCAATGAATGAGAACTTTATATTTCTGTTATTGATAACTGCCATGGAGCTTGTTGGTCAGCAGAGTTGTTGTCAGCTGATAGAGACATCATCACTGCAGTAACCGTTCAGCTGTCAGGTCCTCTTTGACTGTAGGGACAAGATGGTGAAGGTGTCAGTTTGAACGTGCAGTGCATGGGTGTGTCCAGCCATTTGTGGTGATGTGGAGCCTCATCAGGACATAAGGCTTTTGATTATGAACAGTTAGTGACAGTGTGATAGGGTGTGTTGTCATTGAGCGATATGTTTAGGGTATTTTCTTATGTGTTGTCTATGTTGACTTTAAACAATGTTTTCATATTGTTTTTGTGTATGTTGACTTTAAACAATGTTTTCATATTCTTTTTCTGTATGTTGATTTTAAAATAATAAATAATAACGCACTTTCTTATTTTATGCTTGTTCGATTTGAATGAAAGTGTTATATCTTCTTCTCTCTTTGTATCCTTTTGATTACACACACACAAACACAGACCAACACAGATACACACAGAAATGTACACACAAATATTCACAGGCACACAGAGACTGAGTGTCTGTCTGTCTCTCTCTCTCTTCCTCTCTATATCTCTTTCTCTCTCTCTCCCCCTCTCTCTCTCTTTCACACACACACACACAAACACAGACCAACACAGATACACACAGAGAAATGTACACACAAATATTCACAGGCACACAGAGACTGAGTGTCTGTCTGTCTGTCTCTCTCTTCCTCTCTTATCTCTTTCTCTCTCTCTCTCTTCCTCTTTCACACACACACACACGCACGCACATACACATACACACACGCGCGCGCGCACATTATTTCAAACAGTGTTGTGTTCAAGATGTATTGGCTGGACGAAGGGAAACAATCCACGGAATAATGGTTTGTCACATAAGCCAAATTGTTTCCCTTACACCTGTACAGTACGCAACTGTCGGTGTTGTCTCGAAGACTAGAATTATCATCATTATGTGTGGGAGAAAATTACAGCGTAGTCACGGACTAGAATTATCATAATGTGTGGGCAATGATTACGTTTTTGTCATGAGGACAATAATTATCGTTGTCAGGTGTGGGAGAAAATGACGGTGTTGTCACGAAGTCAAGAATTGTCATACCTGTCATCGTGGCCAAGTGACCAGCATAATGGACTAAGGACTGAGAGGTGTGTGTTTGCGTGTGCGTGTGCGCGCGCGCGCGTGTGTGTGTGTGCGCGCGCTTGAGAGAAAGAGACACACAGAGTGTCTGTGCGTGTGTGTGTGTGCATGAGAGAGAGAGAGAGAGAGCTGACAACTTGACAGTTTGACAATTTCATGTCTTTAAAAGCATTCGCCCAAACAAAATGGGGTTCTGATTTCAAAGTAAGAATAAGACCAAAAATAACACATTTCAGTTACAGACATATTAACCAAGGCGTCATATCTATTATTATTATTATTGTTGTTGTTAATGTTATTATTATTATCATTACAATTATTATTATTGTTGTATTATTGTTGTTGTTGTTTTAATCACTAGTATCAAAACATATAGGCCTAGATGTTCGGCACTGGCGGATAATTTTCTATAGCAACCGTTACCTTCCCCAG
>CM060315.1:90157636-90330136 GCA_030674185.1 Monoplex corrugatus
TCATGGGGGAAATCTTAAGACACATTTCTATACAACATTACTTAATTAATTAACACACTTCAATGTATTTACATGGGATATTCAAAGGTACTAATGTAGAAAACAACTGTTGTTTCAAGTAGGCCCCTACGTATGTTCAAAATATCTTTTTCTCTTATTTCAAAAGCAGCGACCAAAAACTTCGCCAGGTTCACTACAGTTCCCGCAGTCATCCATCATTTTTCTAATAAAAAAAATCTAAATTATCGCCTTCAGTGACCTCTAAATGATAAGATTGTCTAACCTGGTTGTACAGAGGGCATTCAAATAGAAAATGTATCTCATTTTCCTGCACATTTGGACACACTGGACATGAAGTGTTGGCAGTGGTAGGCGCAAAGCGATATCTGTGAACGTTTAACTGGGACACGCCCATCCTAAATTGTGCCATAGCATTCCTAAACACCTGCACATACAGTATTTCAATATACTTTGTTCTTGCAAATAAAGGTTTAAATTTGCCATAGAGTGAACAGCATGCACTGGTATCTAAGTGGTTACACCAGCAATGACAGAAACTGCTACATAATCTTTCTTTCAGTTCTTTACTTCAAATCGTTTTTTGTCGTCACACCCAAAAGCCAAACTTCTTAAAAAACCATTTTCACATAAAATGCTTTTTATCTTGAACACCCAAGTTACATAACCTTTTTCATACATAGTGAATAACATTTTATATGCTTTTTTTTTTAATACCTAGTCTCTGGCTGTTTCAGTAGTCGAAACCAGTATTTAATACATCTAGTAACAGCAATTATCCAGAGAAAGCGAGCGAGAGTGAGAGAGACAGACAGACAGACAGAGAGAGAGAGAGAGACAAGAGACAGACAGGCAGCAGGCAGACAGACAGACAGACAGGCAGGTAGGCAGACAGACAGACAGACAGAGACTCGCTCAGTCTCTGTGTGTATGAATTCATGTGTGTTTCTGTGTGTGTGCCTGTGTATCTGTGTTGGTATGCGTCTGTGTTTGTGTGTGTGCAATCAAACGGATACAAAGAGACAAGAAGATATAAGAAAATTATCATTCAAATCCAGCAAGTAGAAAATGAGAAGAAAATGCATTAATATTTACTGTTTTAAAATCAACATACACAAAAAGAATATTAAAACATTGTTTAAAGTCAATATACACAATAACAATAAGAAAATACCCTAAACATATTGCTCAATGACAACACACCCTATCACACTGTCACTAACTGTTCATAATCAAAAGCCTTATGTCCTGATGAGGCTCCACATCACCACAAATGGCTGAACACACCCATGCACTGCACGTTCAAACTGACACCTTTACCATCTTGTCTCTACAGTCAAAGAGGACCTGACAGCTGAACGATTACTGCAGTGATGATGTCTCTATCAGCTGACAACAACTCTGCTGACCAACAAGCTCCATGGCTGTTATCAATAACAGAAATATAAAGTTCTCATTCACTGCTAGATGTGTGACTTCACCCTGTTCCCATAGAACAAAAATGAAGAATACAATAACTGAAAGGAATCAAACATTGTGTAAAACTACAGAATAATAACAAACACATTGCAGTATAATACTGAAAGTAGGGCCTACTATACTATAAGAGCTGAGTAAAAATGTATGATAATCACAAACACATTCCTGTTTCAATACTGAGAACAAAAATACAAAATAATTACAAATGTACTCAAATGTCAATACTCAGAGTATTATTAGACTGTAAGAGCTATGTAAAATACAGAATAATTACAAACACATTCCAGTATCAATGCTCAAGAGTATTTATAAGACATGTAAAAAGACAAAGAAAAATAAAACAAACATACTCCAGTATCACTACTGAAAATATTAGTTTATAAGAGCTGTCTTGTATCCACACACACACACACACACACACACACACATATATCTATATATATCTATTCTATATTAGTATATAAAAATATCTATCTATATTCACACCCTACACACACACACATATACATGTATGGGAACACACACACGCACACACTCACACAAAAATACACACACTTGCACACACGCACACACCCATGCATGCATACCCACACACACTCACACACGTACCTGTTCATATCCATACACACATTTCTTGCACACAGGCCCCTGAACAATGATATCAATGCACGTATACTTGCCCGGGTAATAAAAAACCCCAAAATGAACCAAATAAAATAGTATGATATAGTAAGAACAATAGAACTAAGACCCAAAATTATCAGTTTAATATATATACACACACACACACACACACACACACATATATATATATATATATATATATATATATATATATATATATATATATATATATGTGTGTGTGTATATATATGTGTATATATATGTGTGTGTGTGTGTGTGTGTGTGTGTGTGTGTGTGTGTGTGTGTGTGTGAGTGTGTGTGTGTATGTGTGTGTGTGTGTGTGTAATATTTATTGTTTCACTGTAACCTTGAGAACAAACATCAGCTGAAATCCATAAATCTTGACGTGAAGCAAAGATAATGGCAGACTGACATAAAAAGTAAAAAGAATATAATGTAAAAACTGCCATTTATGAACTTGTGATGCCTTGGTCTGTATCTTTTAACGTCAATTGGGTAAAGATCCATCCGCTAAAAGCTGAGATCATCTAGTTCACCCTTCTTTTGTTTTGGGGTTTTTTTTTGGTTTGTTTGTTTGTTTTCTTTTTGTACTACACTGACCAAAGAGCCTTGGACAATTTTTCACAATGCATGTTGATGGGGATGATAATGATGACGCTATACAGTTCCATTCTGGACTGAGACCATTTGACAAGGCTGTGTTCTACACTTTCTTTCATGATAGAAATACCTTCTGGTGTCAACCGTACTTGAGAAATAGAGACATTTGAGCAACACTCTGACTGACATCCATAAAATGGACAAAACTCGACCATCCCAGTCTTCCAAATGAACCAACAGCACACTGGATAGGAGCCACAACGATTCTGACTAGTCTGTTGGATTCCAAGTGAACCACCAGCACACTGGATAGGAGCCACAATGATTCTGACAATTTTGATTGGGTTCAAACCCAGTCACTAGTGAGTCAATGTGCAAACCACATAGCCTACCACAGTGACTGGTTTATTGACACTTTTTGGTTACACACACAAACTCTCATACACACACACACACACTCGTGTACCCTGTTAATTTCAAACAATTGCAAGTCAAAGGTGGAAACATCAACAAGACAATAAGAGATCAAGACAAATCAAACCGTTGTGAGTAAAATACAATAAAAATTACAAACATACCACAACAACAATACTGACAATCTAAAAACAGCGAGAACTGCATTCCATCCACCATTACCTACATTGTCTGGACTTCACAACTGGATTGGAAAAACAATCCACAATATATTGAGGGCTGCCTGCATAAAGAGCGTATCTGTTTTGGCATATTTTACACGGCAGTAATCTGAAAGTTTTGGGCTTTGTTTTACGTGCTTCACTTCATTAAATGATACATTTTTTATGTCATTTGAAGTAAGTTCATAACTTCATTTGTCTTTTATTTGGAATAATTGTCACTTTATTTACTTTGCCCTAACGTGGGCATTTGATGTTTATAACCACTTTGTGTATAATACGGCTCATAAGCCGTCCAGTATGGTGAGTTCTGGGAAAGACTGTGGCTGCCATATGGCCGCATATCAGTCTAATTGACGACGGCCGCCAGGTCCGAAGACTTAAATAAACATACTGGCGTGTCTGCCGTGGAGCCGTAACTAGAGATACCGCTCGGGTGGCTTGTGAAAGAGTCCGTTTCGTTGGCGGCCTATAAGACGTAGCGGGAGTAATAAATGGTTTCCTCTCATCGTAAGTGGGATCCGCTGCAGCTGAAGGGTTGTACCTCTGCTATACTGTCCTTAGATAGTATAAACCATGGCTACATTTGCTTAATGAGTCGCCCGACAAAAGTCTTATGCAGAGCAACGGTTAATGAGACGGCAGTAAATCCAGCTGTTTGGGGCTCAGCTTTTCTGCATTATGGCTATTGGTCCGCTTTACAACACAAAAAAACAACAGGGCGATAGTTTTCAACAACTTAGAAATCCGTCAAACAGCATACTGCATTGTGATATATCTAAAGCAGTCCAATGAGTCTGATGTATAAGATAAATAATAACATACAGAGCAATGAAGAAGAAGAAAACATGCACAACAACGAAGAACAAGCAAAAAAATGGAAATGGGGTGTGTTGTGTGTGTGTGTGTGTGTGTGTGTGTGTGTGTGTGTGTGTGTGTGTGTGTGTGTTTGTGTGTGTGTGTGTTGTGTGTGTGGTGTGTGTGTGTGTGACAGTGTAAGGAAATTTGAGCAACAAAATAGACCATAGCACAGATCACACTTACATAATTTCTGATCATAATATTGTGGGTCACAGATTCTCTGTCTGTAGCACAAATTAAAGTGTGTCAAAAGTCACTGTAACACTAGAAATCCAAGACATTGTTCCAAATGAAGAAGAATCTGAGTTCACTGAGAAAGATACAGTGGCAGTCAAGTTCTGCACTCACATGAAATCATCTACAAGGAGTCTGCAGTTCAATTTGAATCGCTGTCTTCCTCATCCTTGTCCGGCTCAGGAAGCCTGTCTTTGCTGCTCTGTGAGGCGGGAGGTCCCTGTAGAAGCTGTGATGTTCCCCCGGGATGATTCCACTCGGCCTTTTTTGCTTGTGACACTGGCAGTTTGGAAGTGTAGCAATGAGGAATGGCAGCCTTCAGAGGAGCAGCCTTGCCTCGCTTGCTGGATCCTATAAGTTTCAGGGTCTGAAAGTCTTCCTGGTCGAATGAGTATTTGAAGAACATCATTTCCTCATGGCCCTTGATGAACCTCAGGTACTTAATGCTCAGCCACTGAACTCGTTGACCAGATAGGTCTGTTTTGGTGTTGCGGACTGCTGATGAAGCCAGGCTTTTGAAGTCCAGGATGTCGCAGTAGGCCTACTTGAGGGGAATCACAACATAAGGACGGCCTCATCTGGCCATTCTCAAAATGTTGTCCCACCCACTCGGCGTATAGAGTGGAGTGTGCTTCTTTGCAAATGTTATCGCAACGTGCATCGAATCACATTCCATTTGTGTATGTCCAGTCTCAAGGTATTTGTGTGTGATGATCTTGATGTTGTCAATATTGTTTACGGCGTGGATCAGGCCAGCAGCAAGGTAGGCCTACTGATTTCTGTTCTGTCCCGAGCAGCAGTCCGAATATATTGTCACTTCGTCAACACACTTGGGCAGAGATGACAGGTATATATACAAGCAGGTGGCAATTTCACAGGAACCATGCTTTCCCTCCGTCTCATTCCAAGTAAAACAAGTTCCCTTTCCATCAGCAAGAGAGTATACGGTGAAATTATAGACGAACAGTTTTCGTTTGTAGTAAAGCTGACTTACAAGGCCACATGGAGCTTGGAGAACTGCTTGTAAGTCAACAGTGACCACATGTTTTGATGGGTCATGTCTCGCGTCTTCTTTGTCCTTTGCCTTCTCCTGTCTGGCCCGTGTTTTGTGATCCATGTGTAGAGAAGCAAGACCTTGCTTTACTTTCATATGATAGGTTGTGCAAGTGGCGCACTGGTCCTTTTTCGGAACGTGGAAGGCTAAGTTGAAATATTGGTTGAATATTTGTCTGTATTTCTTGATGGACAAGCCCCGACATCCCTACTGTTTGCATTCCAGCAGATACAGTTCATACATTTTTTTCAAGGTCAGGTTAGATTGGAGATACAAACGTTGAGTGTCTCTTTGAGTGTAATGGGACTCAACAGCTGGGAAGGAAGCAATGTGTGCTTTAGCATGATCAATCGCTTCATCACTGCTTTTATTGTGAGGGCGAGTTTTACCCCGTTTACCTGGCTCAACGAATGTTCCATTTTGGCTGTTTTTGGTGGAATGATCAACATACGTTTCTCCCACCACCAATGTTGCCAGGAAGAATTTCTTACAAACTCTCACAGCCTGTCCATCAACTTTCAAGGAGTAGGTTCGGCATGTCTGACGCCTCTTTTTGACTGGTTCTCCATTTTCATTGAGAACAGTGATGGTATTTTTCTGTTGTACATGGGGGCACACAAAGTCTTTCTGCTGGCTGCAATTTCTCAAGGCGTAGAATGCGTCAAACAGTTGCTGTCGCTGTTCTTCGTTGATGGTGTCGCTGCATTTGTATTTGCAGGAGGAACAGTCAATAGGTTTGAGTGTCTTTGCTGGGATAATTTTTCCTGTTTGAGACTTCTATTCTTTTCCTTGTAAGTGTAGTGACTTTCTAACGTTCTTCTTCCATTGTTCTGGTCTTGCCTCACGTTTTCTTACCAGTACCTTCTTCGGTGGTGTGTTGAATGTTCCTTGCTTTCTGGGTGTGATCTGCAGTTAATGACTGTCTGTGTCAGTGACTACTGGTTGATCAGCAGCCGACAGTTGATCTGGGGTCGTTTCATGACTGGTACGTTGAGCAGAGGAGGCTGATTGATCAGGGGTGGCTAGTTGGTCTGTGGCTGATTGATTAGGGGTGGCTGGTTGATCAGTGGTGACTGGTTCATCATTGGTGGCTGGCTGATTACAGTCCATATAATGGGCTGCTGGTTGCTCAGACTGATTCTTGTTTGAGTTTCCAGATTTAATGCACGCATCATAATGTTGTGGACTGCAGTCTATGAAGGCAAGAGGAATTGGTTCAGTGGCCTGTTGCGCTTCGACGTTGGTCATCCCTGAGCAAATCTTCAAAATCTTGTCAGCGTTTGAAACAATTTGCAGTTGTCTGAAAGTAGACCAGTATTCTGATGGGACGGATCCTGAAGCACTCGGCCAGAGACACTCTCTGATTCGGCTAATGGGAAATGAATGGAATGTGTCCAACTTAATAATCTGGGAAATGACAGGGTCAAAGTGCAAAGGAAGTTTGTATCAAGGTTCTGACCATCAGCCCCCCCCCCCCCCCCCCCGACTGTGCGAGTCTGGCAGTAACAAACTAATTGAGCCTGACACCTTGTTAATTGACAGCTCCCATCTGCCTGCCTGGTTAACGGGATATGATAGGTGTTTTGATAAGAGGCAGGGTGTTTTGATAAGAAATGCTTAATAGTATTCAAAGTGCGTGAGAGTCAGTGACACTGAGAATCTGGTATCATTTAACCTGGAGTTGAAATTACTCTATACACTTGGTCAAGATGGAGGGAGAAGGATCAGACAGCAATCAGTGTTGTGATAATGAGATTTACAAAAATTTACCAGATGACTGATCTTATCAACTTAATAGGACAACAGAGGGCAAAGCTTGCAAGTGTGCTGACAGTCCTTACAAAGTGTCTAAAACCACAATGTGTGAGAAGTACAGTGTGTATCCATGATGCACCAATCGCAAAGACGGTTTCAAAGCTTGCCACACACATGTGACATGAGTGACATGTAACACATTCTTATATGACATTTCACACAGACATGTGTGTGCTACAACTTCTACATAATTTTTTGTTGTAATATGTAGGGATCTGTAGTGACTGGGCGTTGTGACTGTTGTGAAATGTAATATCTACAAAAGGACAGTGGTACCTCATTGTACAGTGTACAGTATGACCCATGAACACAATAAAGAACTTAACAATTTCAGACATGTAGACAGTGACAATCTTCAATGTGTTAGCAGTCATTCCGAATTTGATGGACACAATGCTGTGAGTTAGAAACAATTGTGTTGTACTGTTTGTTGTTTGTGCCATAGCATTGACTATCAACTAACAATAAGAAAAAGAATAAGTGTCATCAATATTGGCACCTGTGTGTCACCAAACAGACAGCAGGACATCCAAACACTATCACTAGTATCAGAGACTTTGTCATGCCACTGCTGCACCCAATTATATAGGGTTTAGTATACATATTCTACAGTTTTTCAATCTCTGACAATGATAAAACACCTACTTCACATTTCTAGCGAATTCCTCCAGAAATCCAGGAATAAAAAAAAGGAACTGCTGTTGCTATGGAATGTAGGAACGAAGGGAGAAAGTTGTCATACATAGGCAGGACTGAAAGGGTTATTCAACCGGCCTAACGACCCTGAGCCTTCACTTCACCAATCTGCCTTAAGACAGTAGCTGCCGATACAGATCTTTTAAGCAGCCGGCACGAAGGCAGTGCGTTTCAAGGACCGCTATTCAGCGTAAAAAGAGGAGCTCCCGATAGGGACTTTAGGCTGGCAGCATTGACGCATTTGGTTAATTGTAGGGCCTTCGCAATGCATGTTTCTATGCGCGTCTTGGGCAGCCCAGTTTTGATGCATTGTGAGATACTGGATTTAAGTTCTGATCAATAACTGCATCATTTTTTATTGAACTGGAGAAAGAGTAGGTCAGGATCATTCTACACATCAGTTTCTCCAAAAATATGCAAAAAAAAGAAAAATCATGAAAATCCGAGATACGGCCTTTACGCTGGCAACCCTCGATATGTTATAGCTAAATTGTACCAAAAACAAAAATGAAAAAGAAAAGAAACAGGAGACCCTTACAATCTGAACTTGGAAAAAAGGGGCAAGAAAACAACAACAACAACAAAAAACATTAGATGAGGAAAAAAGTGAAAAAGTAAAGATACTTCTTCTAATCCTTAGGAAAATGAGGTAATACAGACCTCACAATTCTCAGGTCAGCTGTTTGAGAGTGGACCTTCCACTTCACTCTCTCTCACTATCAGTCTCACTGCTTCAGCTTCCCCAACTCTGAACAGGGTTAACTCTTTGATGACGGGCTACTTCGATTGAAGTAACACTAACACCTGAGCTCTGAGGACGGGCTACTTCGATCATAGTAACAGACAGTCTAGGGTATATAACTCCCTCTACTTTTGTTATGCTAATGATTTAGTAGTTGGTAGTTGCTTCCCTTGTGGAGGAAACTTCCGTTGAACGCTTCAGCTACATTTTGCCGGCTTCTTTGTTTAAAATTGATAGAAAATAGCTCAAGGCGACAGTTTTCAGTGATTTCACTATGGCAGCCCTAGGCCAGTAGGAGAGCTCAGCTGTGGCAAGTGCAGTCACAACAGAGTTAACCCTTTGACTCCCGCACCCTATCTACCAACTGCAAAAACTTAACCCTTTGACTCCCTCACCCTTTCCACCAGCTTCCTGCAGGAAGCTGGTGGAAAGGGTGAGGGAGTCAAAGGGTTAAGTTTTTGCTTTGTTAGCTTGGCTGACGATACAGGATGCTGGTGGACAGTGTGCGGGAGCCAAAGGGTTAAGTACCAACTCACAGCTGGGTGGAATGGAAGCCACCCGCATAAACTTTCTCCAGCCATGGTTCAACACACGGGCACTCTGCCTCTACACAAACCAGGTCTAAGAGACTTTAGAACTGAACTTGGAGTGGGGGTGGGGGGAGGATGAAAGAGACAGAAAAAGAGAGAACTGAACTTGGGGGGGGGGGGGGGGGGCATGGAGGGGAGAAAGAAAGAGAGAGAGAGAGAGAGAGAGAGAGAGAAAGAAAGAAAGACAGAGAGAGAGAGAGACAGACAGAGAGAGAGATTTAAGAAAACCCAAACAGGAGTTTTAAAAATGACCTTAGAAAACGACAAACTTTTATGCTGACAACTCAATTTGGGAAAACTCTACACAAGTCACAATAATAATAATAATGATAATAATAATAATAATAATAATATTGATAACAATAATAATAATAATATTGATAACACCACCACCACCAACACCAACACGCTTAAAATATAGTAAAGCATGGTAAAAAAGAAATCCACAGCTGACTTTATGTCAACTCAACTAACACTAATAAACAAAGCAAACAAATAAAGTGACTCATACAAGACATCACAACTTTAAAAGAAAAAGGCAGACTGTGCAACTGATTAAAAAACAATGAAACAACTGACAAAGCAGACTTCACAGTATCCTTGGTTGACATTTAACTTTGAACCAGATGGGTCGGGTCAGCAGGCTGTTGTCTCCAAACTGTGTAACATGCACATCACGGACAAATACACAGTTACCCCCAAGACGTGAGTATGCTGCTGTCTTCAGATTGGACATTTGTTCCTCCTCAGTTTCTGTGTCAGACTTGGGGAAAGTGATTGATCTCTCCAGAAATTTCAGACCACACCAGTCTCTCAAGGAGATTAGGATTTTGATGGAAGAGCTGCTGATACATCCATGAAAAAACAAAGTGTCCAGCTCTGGACACTGCTTGACTGTATCAATCAGGATGCTATCCAAGTCGGTCATGCTGTTGTTACACCAAACAAGGTTTCTGAGAGTTTTAGAGTAGTAGGCTGGCAGTAGTTTCAGCAGCTCTTTCCTAGCACTTTCATTCTCACTGTGGTGTGAAAACTCTCTTACTTCGACATAGACAACTGGGACGATGGATGGCACTGCTGCTCGAGTAGCTTCCCAGTTCACGCCACACCACACAAGAAGATACACCCTCAAGTCTGGGATGGCGTTCAGCAGCTGAGGCCACTTTGTAATGTTCTCCGGGAAGACAGTGAAACAGCCTTCAATGTCAAACCGTGCAAACTGAGTTGTCATGGATGTGGACAGCGTCTCTAGAAGTTGATCTGTCAGATAAAAAGTATTTATGTTGAGATGTTGTAAGTTCTGGAATCTTCCAATGCATTCTACCACTTGTGGAATGGCATTGCTCAGATCAGGTGTCTCCGGACTTGTTCTCACTACTCCCAGTACTAGCTTTTTCAGACTGTCAGTAAAGGGGGCAACCTTCAATGCTTCCAAGATAACTGAACCCCCATCACAATATGCCCAACAACAAATTTGAATGACCAGTTCCTCCAGTCCATTAATTTTCTCTGAGGTCAGACAGTTCCTGATTAAATGACTCAGCGCTGACATCCCAGGATACACAATGACAGCTGTTTCACAAAGTATGTTAAGAGATTTTAATGTGAAATTGGTTGTAGCTTTATCCAAAACCTGGAAAGACTCGTTGTTCATGCTCAAACCCTGAAAATCGTATATGTTAAATTCCAGTTTCTGAATCTGATGGCTGTGGGACTGTAGCACGGACATTTCTGTGGAGCTCAATTTTATTTCATCAGTTCTACGCTCGTGATTGCGATTTCCCACATGGATGGCCGCGGAACGCCACAGGATGGACTCTGTCTTACAGACATTGTAGACAGTCCAACAGGTCACAGCTAATACTAGTCTGTCCCGTTCCTCCAAGTTGGACAAGATCATGGTCCAAACTAGTAGTGGTAACTGTGAGAAGTCAGGTTCTTGATTTTCAGTTATTGATGATTCTATAACATCATATTCATCCTGGTTTATATTTGTTGCATCATTGTGTTGCCTGCCATTTCTTTCACAACCGTCATTGACATTTTCACCTTGCACACAACGTCTCTTTTGGAGAGTTACCATCTCTGGCACAGAGTCATTATGGCGCTTATTTCCTGAAAGTCGAGGGAGTGCCATCTCTGCTCTCGAAACATCCAATTTTCCTGTATGACGTGTCACACAGCCATCCAGTTGAGCCTAGTCATGGGTCAATGAGATGCTGGTACCTGAAAATGCAAATCAATAAATGAATAAATAAAACAAAGATTTAATTATTTATGATATAACTGGAGTGTTTCAGTCCATAGGGACTAAGGAACTGTGCCGTAGATGGACTCCAGGGCACATGCCTGAGCATAGTGATAAGGAAAAACCTTTTGACCATGCAACAGACTTCACCTTCACTACAATAAAGACACTCTTACAGGCAAGCTCTCAAATTCATTGGCCAGCAACAACATGTCAGTTTTCTCTTCTAATGAAGACCTCCTGAGAAGACTAAAAGTTTGTGAGTGGCTGAAAGTTTCTTCATCACTTTAAAGGCTAATTCAGAAAACATCTTTATGCTATGATGTCAATACTGTTATAGACTGAACAACACGTTAAAGTTAAAGCAATATATACTTATAGAGATTGGATATATGCAGATGACCACCTGGCTGCGTTGGGTATCTTGGGGTAAAATACTGCATGAGGGTTTCAGCAACTTTACAGTTTTAGTGAGATTTCAACCTGCACCTTTTTCTGTATTTATGATAAAAAAACAAACAAAAACAAAAACAAAAAAAGGGCGTCAAACCTGCTGTGCATTCTACTCGAGCTAACTCTGTGTACTCTATATTTAAAAAATTCTCATAAAATTAGTTCTGTGAAAGGGAAATAATTCACCTTGTGCTTGGTTACTCCCCCTCCGCCCGCAACTACTGATAGCTGTTCAGGATATATTTTTTTTCTCTCATATTAATTTACAACAATGTTGGAGTCCATTTCACTGACAATGAAACAGTGCGCATAATCCACTGAGTGATACACCATAATCAATAAAAAAAAAATTTTAAATAAAAATAAAAAATAAAAACTTTGATGCTTCTGGCTTGATCAACACTGAATTGAATGCATAAAGCCCTTGTACTTCTACGTCGGAAAACGGAGGATGCAGGAAGTCGATAAGTTCAAAGCAAAATCTGATAAGAGCACATAACCATTTGTTGTAAAATTTCCCTCACGTAGGAACTGTCAAATTCATGTTAACTTTGGCAATACCCACACAGTAAAAATAATGATTCTTTCAAAAATTAATAAAAGTTCGTTTGGCTTATCCGCAAGAGCGATGTGAGGCTTACAGTATGCGCAGTCTGCCATCAAACTCAGCTTCTGCTTTCTGTCATGACCACTACATTATGTCCTGCGTTTTTCACGCAGACTGACCATTTGGCTTTCTTGCACTAACCGCTTTTGATTAGTCGTTTTATTGATCCTGCTCTCTGCCTTTTGCATCATGAAACATCAAATGCTCAATGGATCAGTATGATGAAAAAAAGAAAGAAGCAGATCAAGATTTTGTTGTGAATCATTTTCCCATGTTAAGTACAACAGATATCTAATCTCGAGTCGCCTTGTTTTTTCATTACATATATTGGCATGTCCATTGCTTGTTTTTTGATGTTGTTTTTTTTCCATTACTTTAATGATACATCCCTTGCTTGTTTTTTCATAACAGATATTGGCATGTCTCCTGCTTGTTTTTTCATTACATATATCAGCATATCCATTGCTTGTTTTTTTCATTACAGTTGTTGGCATGTCCATTGGTTGTTTTTTCATTACATATATCAGCATGTCCATTGCTTGTTTTTTTCATTACATATATCAGCATGTCCATTGCTTGTTTTTTTCATTACAGTTGTTGGCATGTCCATTGGTTGTTTTTTCATTACATATATCAGCATGTCCATTGCTTGTTTTTTCATTACAATATATCAGCATGTCCATTGCTTGTTTTTTCATTTCATATATTGGCATGTCCCTTGCTTGTTTTTGCAATACATATAATGGCATGTCCATTGCTTGTTTTTTCATTACATATATTGACATATCCCTTGCTTGTTTTTGCAATACATATAATGGCATGTCCATTGCTTGTTTTTTCATTACATATATTGGCATGTCCATTGCTTGTTTTTGCAATACATATAATGGCATGTCCATTGCTTGTTTTTTCATTACATATATTGGCATGTCCCTTGGTTGTTTTTTCATTACATATATTGGCATGTCCATTGCTTGTTTTTTCATTACATATATTGGCATGTCCCTTGGTTGTTTTTTCATTACATATATTGGCATGTCCATTGCTTGTTTTTTCATTACATATATTGGCATGTCCATTGCTTGTTTTTTCATTACATATATTGGCATGTCCATTGCTTGTTTTTTCATTACATATATTGGCATGTCCCTTGGTTGTTTTTTCATTACATATATTGGCATGTCCCTTGGTTGTTTTTTCATTACATATATTGGCATGTCCCGTGTCTGTGTTTTCATTACATATATTGGCATGTCCCTTGGTTGTTTTTTCATTACATATATTGGCATGTCCCGTGTCTGTGTTTTCATTACATATATTGGCATATCCCGTGTCTGTGTTTTCATTACATATATTGGCATGTCCCGTGTCTGTGTTTTCATTACATATATTGGCATGTCCCGTGTCTGTGTTTTCATTTCATATATTGGCATGTCCCGTGTCTGTGTTTTCATTTCATATATTGGCATGTCCCGTGTCTGTGTTTTCATTACATATATTGGCATGTCCCGTGTCTGTGTTTTCATTTCATATATTGGCATATACGAATAATGATTACAAAAAAGTGCTTTGTTAACAGGTTGATGCTCTTGGATTGTTTCAATAATTATTTCAGATATTTTTCATTGATTTTGGACAACGTTTGTGTTCTTTTCATGATGTACATAACATCACATCAGCATCTCCATGGTCTGGATTTTGTGAAGATATAAACATGTGGTACTGATGTTAAATCTTATGATGATGATCACCATCATCATGTAGGCCTACCATGGCCCTCCATATGAATCTATCACTTGTCACTGCAAGTACACCTTCCACCCTGTTTTGTCTTCAGCCACCCTGCAAACCCGTCCAATATTTTCTCCCTGGGTCTACCTGATGTTCTCTTTCCCTCCAACTTTCCTATTGTGAACAAGTGCTCTCATTCCCCTTTCCTCAGTATACTGAAGGTATTAATTAGTAAATAATCTATTATGAAGTGAAGGTATTAATTAGTAAATAATCTATTATCTTTTAATAAGAATGCTTTCCATTTTCTTGAATGCTGTTTTAGCTTGGATGATTTTGCTGGCTATTTCTAAAGTGCATTTGCCATCTGGTGAGATGACAGTTCCCAGATATTTACACTTATCAACTTGAGTCTGAATGTTGTGTCATTTGCTGTTATTTTGCATTCTATAGCCCCTGCTCTCTTTACAACTTTCAGCCTATTATATCTATATATATACATATACATACACACACACACATTTTATATATATATATATATATATATATATATATATATATATATATATATATATATATATATATATATATATATATAACAAAATGCAAAGAAACAGAAGACAGACACAAAACGGTTCCTCAGGGCATGTACAGATGAACTGAAGAAATTGTCCACAGGAAAAAATACATGCACATCAACTGGTTGCTTAAAATTGAAAGATTGTGTGCTTATCATGGAAAAAGACAAAAATATTAGACAGATGGGGAAGTACATTAAAGACCTTTTTAAAGTTGACAGAAACAAGAACACATTATTAGAAAGAACGTTGAAGGACCACCCATAATGAAAGATGAAGTTAGAGCAGCACTGAAAAAGATGAAACCAGGAAAAGCCCCAGGACTAGACAACATTACTATAGAGATGATTGAAGCCTTGGTGGAATTTGGTATTGAAAAAATAACAGTCTTCCTAAATGAAACTTATGACACTGGAAAAATCCCCAAAGATGTGTCAAAACCAATTTTCATTGCACTTCCAAAGAAGACAGGGGCTACAGAATGCAAACTCCATCGCACAATCAGTTTGAGGAGTCATGTAACAAAAATCCTATTAAGAATAATCATGATGAGGACAAGGAATAGAATCAAAAGAGAAATAGCAGAGGAACAGTGTGGATTTGTGAAACGGAAAGGAACTATTAATGCCATATCCTAAGAACTATCATAGAGAGGTCAATCGAGATGAATGAAGATTTATATTTATGCTTTGTCGATTATACCAAGGCTTTCGATCGGGTAAGACATGAAGAATTGATCAACCAACTAGGAAGACTCAATATTGATGGAAAAGATCTACGAATAATCAGAAATATGTATTGGGTACAAACAGCTGCAATGAGAACAGAAAACGATATAAGCTCTTTCCAGAACATCAAAAGAGGAGTCAGACAGTTGTGTTTTGTCACCAGATCCGTTTTCACTTTACAGCGAAAACATCATAAGAAACCTAGAGGGAGACCCTGGATTAAAAGTTGGCGGAAAAATGATAACATTTGATATGCAGAAGACACAGTGCTAATTGCAGAAAGTGAAAGGGACCTACAAAACCTTGTGAATATACTAGAAATAGAAAGCAAAGGTAAGGGGTTGGAACTAAACAGTAGGAAGACTGGAGTCATGGTGATCAGTAAAAAACATGAAATCCCCTCATGCAAAATAACAGCTAACGGCACAACCTTGAGACAGGTTGATAAGTTTAATTTAAATACCTGGGAACCATCATTTCACCAGATGGCAGATGCACATCAGAAATAGCCAGCAGAATCGGCAAGCCAAAACAGTATTCAAGAAGATTTAAAGCATTCTTACTAACAAGTGCCTATCAATTAACACCAGGAGCAGAGTTCCTGAATGTTACACAGAACCAATACTGTTAGTGTTATATAATAATAATAATATGTTTTATTTATATAGCGCAAAATCTTGATAAAATCAAATCTAAGCGCTGAGCGTATACATGCATACATACCTACATACATATGAGCGTATACATGCATACATACATGCATACATACTTACATACATAAATCTAAGCTGAGCGCATACATGCATACATACATACATACATAAATCTAAGCGTATACATACATACATACATACATACATACGTACGCACATGCATACATAATAATTACAATATTTATATAGCGCAAAATCTCGACAAAATCAAATCCAAGCGCCGAAAAGACACACACGCACACACGCATGCACGCACACACGCACACACACACACACACACACGCATGGTCACAAATGGGGAGAAAGAATAAAAGCAATAAAAGCAAGAATAAAACCAATGGAAAACCACAGAGAGCATGGACAGTCAAACAAGCAAGGCAGAACAAGACTGAGGCAGCCGAGATGTGGTTTCTAAGAAGAATGTTGAGAGTTCCATGGACAGCAAAGAAAACAAATGAGACAAGTCTTGATCGAGGCAGACACAAGAAGATCATTCATAAGGAAGATTAGGAAAACACAGGCAACATTTATAGGCCATTTTATGAGGAAAGGGGAATTGGAGCACCTGGTCACAACAGGAAAGCTGGCAGGAAAGAGAGCACCAGGTAGACCCAGGGAGAAGACATTGGACGGACTTGCAGAGTGGCTGAAGACAAAGAGGGTGGAAGAGGTGCTTGAGACAAGAGATAGAAACATATGGAAGGCCATGATTGCCAACGCCATTTGGCAAGGCACCTGATGATGATGATATCATTGTATCTATATCTATATATATATATATATATATATATATATATATATATATATATATATATATATATATATATATATATGTATGTACATATGTATGTATGTATGTATACATACACAATGTATAGGAATGTATATGTATGTAACAGAGTGCCTTGCTCTGTTACAGTCTTTTCCCATTTATCTACGATGCTCAAAGGCAACACAGTGTAGGGTGCTTGTCTAGATCAAAAATGCCTTGCGTTCTCTCAGCCAAATTATTTTATTTCACGGTCTCTGCCCATTCATAGCCACGCATTGAACATTCGAAAGATCTAACCAATGCATTATGCACAGACATTCCTGTCATATCTAAACAATGAGCAGATCTACAATGAGTACATGTCTTCTAAAGCTGGGCTTACGAACTCTGTCGTCATTATGGTCCCAATCTTCAAACTGTTACACACACTGACACAGTATAACATTGTAGTCCTATACAACCTAGACTGTCTTTATTCCACACTGCCTTCGTAATACTAATAGCCAGTACGTAGCTGCCCGCTGAAACACCCAGATAATGACTGCAGGTTGTGTTACGGTTGTGTGGAACCCAGAGCAGACCATCTTCATTCCACATCGCCTTCAGCATATGTGGCGTAATAGCCAGTACATAGTCATCTGCAAAACCGCTGGACAATGACCAGAGCACCAGTTGTGCATACTGAAGCGCTGTGCTAAGTACAACTGACATGACTTCCATTTTTTTTATCAGAGTTAAGTTTCAGCACACACCAAGTGTACATAGGTGATAACAACTAATAAGATCTTATTATTTGATAGTATTGATGGTATGACTATCACGCGTTGTTTGCACCATTGAGATACATATCAGTGGAAAGTGTACATTCTGCTGATTATTTTGGTACTTGAATGAAGCTTGTCTTAAAAAAAATGTAGATGTTATTATGTATGTTTAAAGTCATTAAGTTGTATGATGGCCATTTTGAGAAAATGGCCTCTTTAACTCTTTAATTCCTGAAAACTGGTTTTCCAGTTTGCGTAGTCGGTACCCTTCATTCCTGCAGCATGGAAAACCGGTCTGAGGAAAGAAGCTCCTTTCCTTCCTGCAGCCTGGAAAACCGGGATGCGCCATGACCACTTTGAAGTTCGTGCGAATTGCTTCGTCAATGTACGTCATTTGTCCTTGATCGGATCACTTGCTGGGCACTGTTCATGAATTAAATGAGTGCCAGACTCCCCACTAATCATGGGAAAGGGGTCAGTTTCTCTCTTCAGTCAGTGTGCTGCTGTCTACGTGACAGTAGTCACTGTAAATGTGTACTACAAAAATGGAAGATGCCAGAATTTCGACTCTGATCAATTTTCTGAAGACGATTTGTTCACTTCAAATATACGGATGAAGATTTTGATTTACTACAATTGACCGAAGAGGAGAGAGCCGAGTTAGCGGCAGTAGTAAATCGGAAAGAAAATGATGAGAGTGGAGATGAATTAGATGATGAAAACCTGCCACTGTTTTACACTCTGCCAAGCTTTGAATGGACAAGCGGAAATTATGTGCCACCTGACGGTAAGACAAGAACCAAGTAGGCTACCAGAGCAGACCTGGGCCTGTGCGTGTACTTGATACATCTATGATGGTGCTGGAGTATTTTCAGTTATATTATTCGGACATAATTCTGCTAAAACTTGTTCAGTTTACTAATGACAATGCCACCAAAAAAAGAAGAGAACAACTGGACAAAAACAAAGGTGAGTGGAAGAAGTTGATGCTGGATGAAGGCGAGAACCACACCTGTGTTGTGTGCACGGCGCAACACAACAAATATAATGAGGCATACCCTGGCAACCCATTCAAAAAATGCAAGACAACAATTATGTGTGAGAAGTGTGGGGTGTATCTGTGCAGCAACCAGCACGACTATTTCAAGGTGTACCGCACACGTGTCACCTATGTGTAACAAATGACACAGTGACAGGACACTGATTCCATATGTACATATCTAGGACAAACAGTGAAGGTGTCGTGTGTGTGTATATAGCTGTGCAAAACATTGTGTGCTTACTGTGTGACTGTTTGTGACAAGAAAAGACAAAAGAGATGTAAGGCTGTTGATACACCTGGATTGTATATATTTGTGATAAACGATAGCTGTGACAATTGTGACATGGATATTGCAACAACAGTGCCTCAGCTTGAATGGAATGATGTTACTTTGTGAGTACAAGCATGCAGAGGACACCCTACACACAAAACAAAGCCATGCATGCATTTGATATTAACACTGCTCTAAAATTTTACTGAAAATTACCTGTTCAACACCTGCATGTCATATGATATGTCACATAAAGTGTCAACTTAGTCACAGACAATTTCTCACATCATTTTTGTACACAACGGTATATAACATTCCGGGTATACAGCAATGAGTGCTGTCAGTATGTACTGTATAAATCAATGAGTGCTGTCAGTATGTACTGTATAAATCAATGAATGCTGTCAGTATGTACTGTATAAATCAATGAGTGCTGTCAGTATGTACTGTATAAAACAATGAGTGCTGTCAGTATGTACTGTATAAATCAATGAGTGCTGTCAGTATGTACAATATAAATCAATGAGTGCTGTCAGTATGTACTGTATAAATCAATGTGCTGTCAGTATGTATTGTATAAATCAATGAGTGCTGTCAGTATGTACAGTATAAATCAATGAGTGCTGTCAGTATGTACTGTATAAATCAATGAGTGCTGTCAGTATGTACTGTATAAATCAATGAGTGCTGTCAGTATGTACTGTATAAATCAATGAGTGTTGTCAGTATGTACTGTATAAATCAATGAGTGCTGTCAGTATGTACTGTATAAATCAATGAGTGCTGTCAGTATGTACTGTATAAATCAATGAGTGCTGTCAGTATGTACTGTATAAATCAATGAGTGCTGTCAGTATGTACTGTATAAATCAATGAGTGCTGTCAGTATGTACTGTATAAATAAGTACCCTGATTTTTTAGTTTCTCTCTTTCTGCTAAAGCCGGGAATGAAGGGAATAGAAGAGCTCAGGAAGTCAGGAACAAGGGGAAGTAATAAGTCAAGGAAGCCAGGAATGAAAGATGACATGATGTGGAATCGGCCAACAACACGCTCGACGTTGTGGGGTGGTCCCAGAAATGAGTGATTTATTTAAAGTTATTGGAGCTAACTCATCTTCATCATCATGACAAAAGTATTACAAGAAAGAGACTTTTCATTTATTTTATTCATATATTTAGTAAAACATCATTTCTTTTTAGAAGGATTGAATGTTTTTATTTAGTCACGTGAATTGACCTAGTGCAGTACTTTTGGTTTCACAGTTCTTGCAATGTGGTCGAACTTCCATCAGTTGAATCAGTTAAGCTTCAACAGAAACAAAACTATATATTATATATATATATATATATAATATATATATATATATATATTCAAACGTATAAAACGTATACTCACATTTTGTTCTGAATTTCATACAGTTATATTAATATGCATTGTGAAATAAATGTGTAATCACAAGATTTGGTGCCAATAAGTGAATAACAGACTGAACTCATTCTCTTAGTCTTACTGATTCAACTTGTAAGCTGAAAACTTAGCGACATGACAATACTGGAAATTATTGAATTAGTCTGCAAACTGGTTGACATAGAAATATGACTTAGAGAACAATAACTACAGGAAATGTGGCTGTTTTCAGCTGATGAAACCAACAACTGACTGAGAAGCTTTCTGCCTGGAAGGGAAGACCGACATTGTTGCCAGCTGTATCCCTGACAAACCGTCTCCTGCTGCAGTTAAGAGGACTTCAGTTGGAAGGAAAGAAGTATTCAAAACAGGTAGTGCAATTCTGCTTCCAGGATTAGATGGGTTGTCAACATAAAAAAAAAAGGCTCCCTAAAAATGACAGGGTCACTGGAGGATCTCAGACTAGTTTTTCAACACCATCTCCTCACAGAAAGACCTATTCCTTCTGCAGACTGTCTTGTGGCTGCCTGTTCTACTACTGCAACACATCCTGAAGGAGATATATCTGCTGCTGACATGAATGAAGACACTGTTGAAGCAGCCCCATTTCAGTTCACCAAGCAGGGCCTGTGGATGGCTGTTTATTTTGTAGAAAGATTCTATGTTGGACAGGTGTTGGAGGTGAAGGAGAATGGCAGCTGCGCGTCAGTCCAGTGCCTGAACAGGTCAGGGGTCGTAAGGACTGTTTCTGCTGGCCTTCACAGGAGGATATTTTTGAAAACAACATGCTGAAGATGTTTTCTACTGGTACTTTGATAGTCTTCCAGTTACTTATGATGGTCGAGTGTGACGAGTAGATGATGTGGAGGAAATCACCGCTGCATACACAAGAGTGTTATCCATCTACTGTGAGTACGCAAACTGCCACAAAGCAAGCGGTATGGCTGACATATGTGCAACCATCCGTGTTATTACAAATGCACCAAGTATCCCTTGTTGATTCTTGGGATTCTGACCTGTCAATTGCAAATGACAGATCTCAGCTAGTTACAGTATATCACACTTAAGTCAGTTAAGACTCAGACTGTTTATCATTTCAGAGCATAGTGGTCAGTACCGTTGTCTAGTCTGCTCACATTCATTCTGTTTCAGTGAACTCCCAAGTACAGAACAAAAATGTTACTTAGTTGAAGCTACAGCAAGTCACACCTGAGACTGTGGTTTATCCATCTGAAGTACAGTGGCTACAACAGCGTCACCTTGCCATGTTGTGATGAATCCTGTATGCGGTTAATGGAAACTTTGGGACTTTTTAGTCCACACACATTCACTACACTGATGATCTCTGGACAGGAACAATGATAGCCATGCTAATTGTGATATTGGTCATCTACTGCTTTAAGATCTTGACTGGCACTTGAAGTCAAGACACTATCCAGATGGGTGACTGAGTTTTGCAATTTGTGAGTATTAAAACAATTATTAATCAATGTCAAATAAATGTGTATTGTTTCATTTTTACAGTTCTGAAAGTGTGCTGGTTGAGTGTCTTTTTTTTCCTTTACGGATTCCAGTGATACCAAAACCATTTTTCTAGCTCAATGGAAAGAAAAGTTATGAAAATGTGTCTCCGGCATGTTTTTGTGTTATACTTTTTATCAGTTGGGCACTGGCATAAACGCTGATTTCTGGTTTTTGATAGCAAATTTTATCACTTTCCCTTTTTAAGAATTACCTGAAAAAAATCAGACATCATCTATGCATCAGGAATGTCAAAAAAATGTAAAACTGATCACGAAAAACACATCAGTTCTGTTGTATACCCTGCTGAACATGACAATTTTGTTAATTTGCGCATTGGTGCAGAAATACATGTGAAAATTAAATCTGTAAAAATTCGTAACTTTTTTTTTTCCTAATTAAGACACAGAAATGATGTTGGTATCATTAGAATCACAATAAAAAGATCTGTTTATTGGTACTAGTAGCTTCTCCAAACAGATTTTGAGATTTACCTATAGATTTTTTAAACTATTACCAACAAACAGATCTTTTTATTGTGATTCTAATGATACCAACAGCATTTCTGTATCTCAATTAGGAAAAAGGTTGCGAATTTTTAAAGATTTAATTTTCACGCGCATTTCTGTGCCAAATCGCAAATCAACAAAATTGTCATTTTCAGCAGGCTATACAACAGAACTGATGTGTATTTTCTGATCAGTTTTGCATTTTTCTTGACATTCCTGATGCATAGATGATGTTTGATTTTTTTCAGGTAGTTCTTACACAGGGAAAGTGATAAAATTTGCTATCAAAAACCAGAAATATCACTTTATCAGGGTTTTTGCCAATGACCAACTGATACAAAGTATTTAACACGAAAGCATGCCAGAGACACATTTTCATAACTTTGCTTTCCATTGAGCTAGAAAAATGCTTTTGGTATCACTGGATTCAGCAAAAAAAGACACACTCAACCAGCACACTTTCAAAACTGTAAAAATGAAAAAAATTCACATTTATTTGACATTGATTAACCCTTTGACTCCCTCACCCTAACCACTAGCATTCTGTATCGTCACCAGAGATATCAAATCAAAAACTTAACCCTTTGAATTCCTCACCCCATCCACCAGCTTCCTACAAGAAGTTGGTGGATAGGGTGAGGAAGTCGGGAGTCAAAGGGTTAATAATTTTCTTAATACTCACAAATCGCAAAACTCAGTCACCCATCTGGATAGTGTTTTGACTTCAAGTGCCTGTCAATATCTAATGCAGCAGATGACCAATATCACAATTACATGTAGCATGGCTGTCATTGTTCCTGTCCACAGATCATCCATGTAATGAATGTGTGCACCTCATAAAAAGGATCATCTTGTCCAACTGGAACATTTTGCAATCCAGTCCCACTACAGGTGAAACCTTTGACAAGCGCCCTTTGATCGTCTACAAGAGAGACACAAATCTCCGCGACTTGCTGGTGCATTCAAATCTCAGCAAACCAGTCAGCCAACCTCCAGGAACCTCTCCATGCAAAAACCTAAATGCAAGACTTGTCCTTTCTTGTGCTCAGCCACCACAGTCAAAGGCCCCAAATCTCATATGAGAATTACAAAACATTTCAACTGTCAAACTTATAACATTGTCTACTTGATCAGCTGCTCTAAATGTTCCCAATTGTATATTGGTGAAACTGGACGCACCCTTGACACACGTTTCAAAGAACACTTGGCTGATATCCGCCACCAAAGGGATAAAACTATCCCCAATCACTTCAACCAATCAGACCACTCAATCAATGACATCCGAGTGAAAGGTCTGTGGCTTCTACACAATAACAGCACCATAGACAGGAAAGACAGAGAATCCCACCTCATAAATAAACTTGGAACACGCAAACCACATGGTCTTAATGACAAACCATAAGCAATCCATTGCGCAACAGAATTCAGACATGCTGTTTCATGTCTCTTCCTGTTCCCACGCCTACCAGATTCTTGGCACCGGGCACAATCTACTCCCTTATCTCTTGGCTCTTGCCCTGTGCCTTCTTCAGAACAGGGCTATACCGATATAGCATGGCCACTTCTCAAAATTGCAGAACTCATCTCACTTCCCTTTTGACATCATAGTTGCCTCCCCTCTCCCCATTTCTTACTACTGCTCATGACGACATGGGCATTCCATTTCTTACCCACTGGACGAGGCGGCAGGGAAGTTTTTAGTCCCGTTTTTATTATCCATTGTTTGGTGTCTGTGATCTGTCTGTGACCGTGCGTTCGCGCTTGACAAAGGCTAGTTGGCCGAAAATTTGCGCTTTGTTTTGTTTTGTCTTGTTGGATACGCGCTTACATCGGTTTTCTTGTTCTTCTGGTTTGTGTTTGCTTGGGCGCGGGCAGTCAAACTTGTTTTGGATCTCTTCCTGGTGTTAATTGATAGACATCTGTTGGTAAGAATGCTTTTCATCTTCTTGAATGCTATTTTAGCTTGGCTGATTCTGCTGGCTATATCTGATGTGTATCTGCCATCTGGTGAGATAGCCATTCCCACAGTATATTTGAACTTAACCTGTTTCAATGTTGTTCAATTTGCTGCTATTTTGCATCAGGGGATGTCTTGTTTTTCATTTATTACCATGATTATTTAGCTCCAGCCCTTAATTTTTGCTTTCTATTTCTAGTGCATTCACAAAATTTCATGGCAACCATTCTTCTAGGAAAAACAGTGGCAACAAGGAAGACAAGCAGACCTCCAGTCTCATACATCGAGAACATAACCAACATCAGTGAACTAAATATTCAAGAAATTGCCCACAAAAATCAAGACGGAGTGACCTGGAGGGAGATTGTGGTGTCTAGGTGTGTAGCGGCCAACACTGAACCCATGGCACCAGCAGATGAGGTGAGGTTGTGAGATTATACATGATCATTACCAGTAGGCCTACCATAATCTGCAAACCTGAAGTAAATTTTACAAACACACTGATTAAAAAGATGGTATTTCATGAGAAAACTGTAACTTATTATTGCATAATGAGCTTAATGATATTGAGGAACTTATAATTTATCATAACTACCTTGAGGCTTTACTTAACAATTTTCAGAACTTGATTGTTTTGGAAGCTGTCAGGATTTTAGGAATCTCAGTTAATTTTCATTTTAGACAATTGAGCCAATTAATAATTAACATTTTATTAATCACTCAATTACTGCAAGGCCTAGTGATTTATGAAGGTCTTAATCATCTTAGGTAAACAAGGACCTTTCTTCTACTGATTTTTTTTCAATCAGTTCAGCCATTTGAAACTTATGGTGCTCTTTGTGAAGAAATGGCACACACACGGTCATAGTTCCTGCTATGTAATCCAATAAAGAAAGATGTAAAAATTTTAATTAGTCAAAAAATTGTAACTTTCGTCACTCAAAGACAACCAATCTAACAACTTTTTATACCATTTTAAAGTTGTTTTTGTTGTTGTTGTTTTTCTTTTCAATTATGGTAATTACACATTTAATAGAAATACTTGAAACATTTTGTAACATACCTAGTACGTGAAAGAGGAAGGGAGAATGAAAGTTCCGAGCAGATGGTCCAAAAACACCAACAGAACACTGGTCAACAGTTGATAGTTTAAATCGAGGAACCTGACGGGAAAGAGTATCATATTTAAGTAAACATAGAAACACCGCATACACATACATACACACACAATTATACACGTGCACGGACGCACATGCACACGCATGCACGCGCACACACACACACGTTCTGGTGTAGTACGGTACTTAGAAGTACTTACACCTCTTTACCGATTTAGACAAATAAACCCTTTTAAATGAGAAACAGATTACAGGTCAAAATGCCCAAGGGCCTGTAGTGTTAGTGTTATATATATATATATACACACACACATACATACATACATACATATATGCATATGTACACTTATAACACATATACCCACACAGATATTTACATAAATAACACATTATCTTTCATGTTGTATGACAGCTTATGAGAAAGTGTGTGTTTACGCAAGAAAAAAAATTATTACTTTTTTTTTTTAAGTTTGCTTGTTTGGGTAAATAATTGAAAAGATACACTGTCCTTACTACCAGCAGAATTTTTAAATCAAAATTGCAAGATGAAATTTCCAGAAGAGCAAGTTATAAACCAATTCAGTCTGTGAATCTTTTTTACCCTCAGAACAGCTTAATTAGTAATTAATCTGTAATCTCTTAGTCTTTATCTAAGTCTAAGTCTAAGTCAATATCTAAGTTACTAGGAAACTTGAGAGGTCTTTTCAGTGAAATATTCAATTTTCGTTTCTGTTTTTTAAAGGTTTTTATACTACCATCACAGGCTCTCAATTTTTTTTAAATTTTAGTTAATCAACATGAATATATTTAAATTACATACATCTATACACACATATATAATAAATATGATATATAATAATACACACAAATATTATTTATAATTAGAAACATATATATAATCCAAGAGTAAATACTTAGGCCTAATATTATAGTAATAAAAAATAAAAATGCACAAGTTGACTTCTTGTTTAAAGGCGGTTTTTCATGAAAAACTGTAATTAATTGATTATTACATAAAGATTGAACCTAATGGTATTGAATAACTGTTGTAATTTATCATGATAATTATCTTGAGGCTTTACTCAACAATTTTCAAGTCAGAAATTTGATGATTTTGGAAACTAAAGATTTTACTATTTTTAGGTAATTATCAGTCACGACAGTTGATCTTCGCTTCAGCCAGTTAAGGCAATTAATTAATGCATGGACTCAGAGATTCATGAAGGTCTTAATCATCTTGGCTAAACAAAGACCTTTCTACTGATATTTGATTTTTTTTCAATCGGTTCAGTCGTTCCAAAGTTATGGTGCTTTTTGTGATGATAAACGGCACACACGCGGTCAGTTTTTGGTATGTAATCCAATGAAGGACAACGTCGAAAATTTAATTATTCAAAAAATCATAACTTTCGTCACAGATAATCAAACGAAGAACTTTTAATACCATGTTAAAGTTCTTTTTTTGCTCTTTTCAATGATGGTAATTGCATATTTAATAAAAAATATTTGAAATTTTTTGTAACATACCTACAACTACAACAAGTTACTCAGTTACTGTGGCTAAGTTAAATTACATCGTACGTGGAATGTTTCAAAGCTACCGCTTTTCAGCAAGCTAAAATCGCAGTTCCTACACAAATTCTTGTATTTAAACAGTAGCAATCATGTAACGGAAGTCAATGAATAATATTCACTGAAAAAATGCAAACCTTGCGGTTAACAATCGCGGAATTTTCGCCGATTTGGTGTACGCCTGCTTCTCCACGACCGTTCTGTGAAACATGTGGCTTGTTTGCCCTTTGACCCGATTTCCAGACATGGGAAGTAACTCGATGATTTTTTTTTTTCTAGATAAGGGTGGTCAATGATGCCGTCCCACACACACACACACACACACACACACACACACACACAACACCACACACACACACGCACACACGCACACACACACACACACAAAACACACACATACACTGTGAGGAACCGAGTCCGTTGTGTTTACGTTCGTTGCTCTGTCCTGCGCATGCGTGACCTTTGGTCTGAGCTTATGAATATTAATTAGTAATCGTCACATCCCTTTCCGTATAATAATAATTAATAATTACAATATTTATACAGCGCAAAATCTTGATAAAATCAAATCTAAGCGCTGAAACACACACACACACGCACGCACACGCACCACGCCAAAACGCACAGCACACACACGCACCCACGCACACACACACACACGGCTATAAATGGGGAGAAAGAATTAAAAAAATGGAAAATTATAGAGAGCATATTATATACAATTATATATTGCGATTCCCCTCCGAGTGGAGACAGGCTGCAGAGGGGATTGAGTGAGATCAGGATTTTATGCAGAGGAGAAAAGGTGAGTTTTGAGAGCGGACTTGAAGGAGACAAAAGTAGGTTGCTGACGGACTGAGAGAGGAAGTTTGTTCCAGGAAAGTGGACCAGAAACAGAGAAGGCTCGTGGACCATAGGTATTGAGCTTAGTGCGTGGAAAGCGAAAAGTCAGAGGATCGGAGGCAGAGCGGAGGGTACGTGAGGGAACATAGATCTCAAGTAGGTTTGACAGGTAATCGGGGGCTGCGTTATTGAGGCTTTTGTAGCACATGGTGTCTAGTTTGTACTGTATGCGCTTTGATACAGGGAGCCAGTGAAGTTGTGCCAGGAGAGGAGATATGTGGTCAGCTTTTTTCTTTTTGAGTACAAGGCGTGCAGCATTGTTTTGAATGCGCTGTAGGATGTGAGTGGTGGAGGCAGGAAGACCGACAGGAGTGAATTGCAATAGTCAATGCGAGAAATTATGAAGGAGAGAACGAGTTTTACAGTTGTTTCCACAGAGAGATACTTCCTGATCAGGCTTATACAATGGAGGTGATAGTGGCAAGATCTGGCAGTTTGAGAAACAAAGTTGTTCATGGAGAGGGTAGAGTCAATGCAGACACCAAGGTTTTTAGCTGAATCAGAAATTGGGACTGATGTGTTACATAATGGGAGAGAAAGAGGAGGCAGCTGAGAAAGTTTCTGACGGGTGCTAATGAGAATAGCTTCTGTCTTGTCATCATTTAGCTGAAGTTTGTTGTATGTCATCCAATTTTGATGTCCGAGTAACACTCAGTGGTGTGAGTCAGGAGGCGCTGTATATTGTCAGGTGAGTCACTGTCTTGAAGTTGGGTTGGGTGTCATCAGCATAGAAGTGGTGTTTTATAGAGTGGGAGTTGATGATGGTGGACAGGGGGGAGGTGTAAAGAGTGAAAAGAACAGGGCCAAGGACAGATCCTTGTGGAACACCACAGGTCAGGTATGCAGGTTGAGAGTAAGTGCCTTTGATGAGAACAGTTTGTTTTCTGTTTGATAGATAAGAAGTGAACCAGGAGAGAGCAATGTCAGAGATGCCAAAAGTATGATGAAGTCTAGAAAGGAGAATACCATGATCAATGGTATCAAAGGCTGCAGACAGATCAAGGAGTGTGAGGAGAGAGACTTTGCCAGTATCAGTTGCAAGGAGGAGATTGTTGAGAATGTGTAGCAAGGCAGTTTCAGTGCTATGGCACTGGCGGTAGGCTGACTGGAAAGGATTGAGGAGATTGTTGGCAGACAGGTGAGAGTTCAGTTGGTTGAGGACAACTTTTTCAAGCAGTTTTGACAAGAAAGAGAGATTAGAGATAGGCCGGTAATTTTTCAGTTCATTTGGGTCTAAATTGTATTTCTTGAGGAGAGGGTGAACAATAGCAGACTTGAAAGAATCTGGGACAGTTCCAGTTTGAAGAGAAGTGTTGATGATGTCAGTGATGAATGGGAGGAGCGTAGGGAGACAGTCAGAGTAGAGAGAACCTGGAAGAGGATCCAGTTCGCAGGTTTTGAACGACATGGATCTGATTGTGTTGAGAATTTCTTCTTGTGAGACTGGGGTAAGAGTAGTAAGAGGTGTGCCAGAGAAGGAAGGGTCAGGTGGGCATGGTTGACAGGGTGTCCTGTCGAGCCTGTCACGAAGAGTTTGTATTTTGGTGGTGAAATACTTGGAGAATACAGATGGGAGTTCTTCATTTGTGTGTTTTGTTGGAAGAGGTAAATCTTTTCGTGTGCCAAGGAGATGATTCATGGTTGTAAAGAGTTCTTTTGAAGAAGAGGCATTCAGGATTTTGGGTTGGAAATAGTTTGTTTTTGCAGATGCAATGAGGGTGGATACTTTTGTTTTAGAGGCTTGGAAAAGTTGCCTATGTACAGTGAGTTTGGATTTGCGCCAGCGGCGCTCTGCTCTGCGGTGGGCACGTCTTGCACAGGCAATCTCATGAGTGAGCCAGGGGGTAGGGGTGTGGTCAGGTAAAAGACGGGTTGTGGCTGGAGCATGAGTGTCCAGAAGATGGTGGAGAGTAGTGTAGAAATCATCGGCAAGGTCATGTAACTTTTCAGAAAGGAGACGGAAGGTATCAGATGAAAATGTGGAGAGGTCAATAGATTTGAGATTGCGTCGAGTCACTGTGCGCATGGTACGGGAAGGAGGAGGAATGTCAAGAGAACAGAGAATTGCAGAGTGGTCAGATGGAAGGGCTGAAGTTAGACGGGTAGAAAGCACTAAGCAGTTATCAGTAGCTGAATTGTGGTGATCACGAGACATGATCCAGTCAAGAATGTGACCTTTTTGATGGGTTGGTTCAGAAATGTGTTGAGTCATATTGTGATTGGACAGAGAGTTGATGATATGTCTTGTGTCATAACGGTGAGTGTTGTCATAGTGGACATTGATGTCACCTAGAATACATAAAGAAAAGAAAATCATACATGGTGAACACAACTATAAACTATGGAAAGTCAACACACTTATTCAGAACAGCTAGGATCCTCAATCAGTTCACAGATCAAGCCGAAGGGGCGAACGTACTACTCATCCGGATCGAGTTTCGTACTGCCCAGCCGAATCTCTTTCAGTATCTCTCCTTTCAGAAGACAAAGTGGGCGTTTCTGTAACTTCTTGCTGACTGGGAGATTGTAGATCTGAGGATACTCTCAATTCATCAGTGCCGCGATGTTCCAATGTGATATCTTGTTCCTCTTGTACTGGAGCTTCATTTCCTTTAGATGTAGAGGAGCGCAAGTGTTGTCTGTTCCGCCGGTACTTCTGATTTCCGGACTGGACGATGTATGACCCGAGGAGATGGGTGACGTCCCAGGACGACAGCTGGTTGCCATTTTTTAGATCCAGGGAGTGGTGTCATACGCACATGTTCGCCAGGCAGGAATGGGATAAGACTTTTTGTGTGATGTTTGTCATGGTAATATTTCTGTTTTGCCTTTTCCAGACAAAGACACTGTTTAATGATTTCCTGACTGTATGAAGTAGGAATGAGCAAACTTCTTGAAGTTGGCAGCTTGTTTCGTGGTCGACGCCCCATTAGTAGTTGTGCTGGAGAAATGTTTATTCCTTCAAGTGGAGTTGTTCTGTAATCAAGTAGTGCAAGGTATCTGTCTGTGTTCTTTCTCCGTAGCCATTTCACCGTCTGCACAGCACGCTCAGCTTCGCCATTGCAGCTTTGAAAGTAAGGGCTTGACGTTTGATGTTTGATTCCATAATCCTTGCAGAACTTTGAGAATTGTTCACTCGTAAATTGTGATCCACAGTCACTTCGCAGTTTCTCAGGAATACCATGGCGGCTGAATTGACTTTTCAATTTATCTATCACTTCACTGGTGCTCAAGTTCTTCAGTTCATCTACTTCTATATATCTTGAGAAATAGTCAACAACAATGAGGTAGTTTTTTCTTTCAAAGTCGAAAATATCAACTGAAATTTCAGCAAATGGGTAGGTGGGAACTTCTGTTGGCATCAGTGGTTCTGCTGAGTTTTTTCTTTGGTATTCTGCGCACTTGACGCAATTCTTAACAGTTTCCTCTATCTCAGCACTCATTGAAGGCCAGTACATAACTTCTCTTGCTGTCTGTTTGCATTTCATGATTCCAAGATGAGATTCGTGGATGATTTTCAACATGTACTTGTGAAGACTTGGAGGGATGACGATTCTCATTCCTTTGTAGATAACTCCATCTGAGACTGTTAGTTCTGTTTTTGAATCCCAGTAAGGTCTGAGCGAGGTTGCAAGATCAGCACGCCTATCTGGCCATTCTTCCAGGATGACTCGCTGGAGATGATCCAGTTCTTGCTGGGTTTTCTCTTTGATTTCTTCATACTTTTCTTTAGTGACTGAAATGAAATCAAGTGCACTGATTGTTTCTAATTGTGGAATTTCTGGTTTTCCATCAGGCAGATGTGCTCGTGACAGAGTGTCTGGAAGATTCATAGTTGTGCCCTTCCGATAATAGACATGGAGGTCATACCACTGCAAATTAAGCAACATTCTCTGCAGACGCATAGGAGCTGATAGTAAGGGCTTTTTGGAGATAGTTTCCAATGGTTTATGGTCATTGATGACTGTAACTTCTTTGCCCAGTATATAGCAGTGGAATTTTCTGCAAGCAAATACAATAGAAAGCATTTCCTTTTCTATTTGCGTATATCTCAGCTCAGTGTCCGTAAGTGACCTGGGGGCATAGAACACAGGCTTTCCGTCTTGCAAGAGAACAGCTCCTAAGCCATGTTGACTTGCGTCACACTGGATTTCAACTGGCTTATTGACATCATAGTATTTGAGGACTGGAGGACTGCTGCAAAGGTTTTTTAGTCGTTGAAAAGCTGCTTCTTGAGGTGGCTGCCAATCAAAGAGTACATCTTCTTTCATCAGTATTCTCAGTGGGCTGCTTTCCTGACTAAGGTTTGGAATAAATTTCCCAAGGTACGTGATGAAGCCAAGAAATCTTTTTAAATCTTCTTTGTTTTTCGGCATTGGCATTTTCTGAAGTGCACAGACTTTTTCAGGGTCTGGTTTCAGTCCTTCTGCTGTAAGTAGATGGCCAACATAAGGACCACTGGACTGTCTGATGTGGAGTTTCTCAGGGTTCAGTTTGAGGTTGTAGCTCGTAGCTCTCTCTGTTACTTGCTTCAGTATTTGGTCATGATGTTCTGTATTACGACCAGCAATAATAATGTCATCCATAACTGCATATGCTCCTTTGATTCCTTCCAGCATATGGTCCATTATTCTTTGGAACACTTCAGGAGCACAAGAGACGCCAAAGGGTAATCTCAGCCATCTGAATCTACCTATAGCCTAGGTGTATTAAAAGTTGTCTGGTATGATGATTCTTCATCTAGTTTTATTTGGAGAAATCCGCTTTTTGCATCAAGTTTTGAGAATACTGTAGCATTTGGAATTTCAGCAACAATCTCTTCCACTGTGCGCATAGGATAGTGTTCTATTTCAATAGCATTGTTAAGGTCTCTTGGATCTAAACATATGCGCACCTTGCCGTTCCTGACAGACACTACTATTGAACTCACCCATTCAGTTGGTTCTTCTACCTGCTTGATATGGTCATCATTTTCCATTTCTAGCAGTTTTTCAACGATTTTCTGACGCATTGCTGCAGGCTGTCGGCGCAGGGGATGAATGACTCCTCAGGCACCTGGCTTCAGTTTTATTGTGTACTCTCCTGGAAGAGTGCCTGTAGTATTTTTTTAAATCAGGAAACTCTGCCCATACATCAGGTTGAACATTCAGATTCATTGGTTGTTGTGAGGTTGATGAAGCTACCTCTTCACTGACAGTAGCTAGTCGTGCTATCAGACCTAGTGCTTCAGCTGTTTGACCAGAAAGAACGTTCTCTTGTTCAATATTCACAATCTCAAACTGTGTTTTTATGGTAGTGTTATTATACTTGATGCTTAAAGTGCTGGTGCCCACTGGATAGATACGATTATTTGATTTTGAGTATGTGCGCAAAACGCATTTTGAGGTGTACAGATTGCTACTATCAGATATTTTCTGATAATCACTCAGCTTCATGGAGTTGCACTTAGCACCTGTGTCGATCTTGAAGTGAATATTTTCTCCATGTATGACTGTTGTTTGATTCCACTTGTCATTCATGTCTGTTGACATGTGAATGTCTAAATCTTCAGTTTCACTTTCAGTTTCTGAAGAATATTGGACTTGATGCATGCTATCTTTCTTTCTCTTTCTTGCCCAATGATTTGGTTTGTGGCAGTAAGCACATGTTGTGCCAATGGCCGGGCATTTACCTCCAGTGCGTGCATGTTGTTGATCTTTTCCACAACGATTACACTTGGATTATTTGCTAGGCCTAGATTTGACCTGACTTGGTTGGCGACTGTGCCTAGGTCGACTAATTGCGTCATTACAGTGCTGACGTGATTTATCGTTCTCTTTGTTGTGCTCTGCTCTCAAAGGACTGTCCTTGTGTTTGTTTTTACCATTGGATCTAGACGTTAGCACATTGACATTCATGTCCTCATCTCTCACAATACGAATTTGCTTTTGGGATAACTCATATTGTTGCCCGATCTCAATAGCCTTTGCCAAAGTGAGATTTTCCCCTCTGTCGAGCAGTCTTTCCTGAACTTTCGTATCACGCACACCATCAATTATACAGTCAATCAGAATATCATCAGGTTGTGTGTACTCACAGTCCATGAGAATGAGGCGTAGATCCTTGACAAAATTGTCGAACGTCTCGTCAGACACCTGTCTTCTCTGTTTCAGCTTATGGCGAGCTATACGTTTGTTCTTTCTGCCTAATGTAGATTTCCAGCTTGTCCAATACCTTAGCTGGATATTCTTTCTCACCTTCTTCCCAAGCTAGGGTTTTGTATACTTCTCTTCCGTGCGCACCAATCCATGTGCCAAGCCATCCTGCCTTTTCCTTGTTCGTGAGTGTAGACAACGGACCGTCGAATACAAACTCGATGTGATTTTTGAAGCGCTGGAATTCCTGATATAGATCAGGTGCATTCCAATCGATCGATGGATGCTCAAAATTCATGGGAGACATATTTTGTCGTCGTTTAATGGTGTGTTTTAAAGAATGCCGTAATTTCTCCCTACAATACCAGGCATCCAGTGTGATCAACATCGTGAGAGTATAAAAATGTTACTCTGACCCTTTGAGCTCTTTGCCACGTGTTATTTATTGATTGATTGATTTATTATTTTCATTTGTTTATTTATTTATTTATTCGTTTGTTTATTTATCTCTATACTTATGGACTTCTTTCTTTTTTCTGTATTCATTTATTTATTTTTTCGTTCTCTTTCTTTCTTTACTTCTTTATTCATTATTTCTTGATTGTATGTTTGCTTGTTTATCTAATCTGAATAATAATTCATGTCATATATAAACATACAATAAATAAATGAATAAAGAAGTAAGTAAATAAAGAAAGAGAGAAAGAAAGAAGTCCCTCGTAGATACATGAAATAATTAATGAAATGAATAAATGAATAAATACCATTTCAGAAAACAATGATTATTGCGGGGTACAGGGGCAGAGCCCTTGTTGAGGGTTCAGGGGGCAACGCCCCCCTGAAGCTGAAAGAAAATTAGCCTTTTTATGATGATTTGGGGGGTCTCTCCTTTAATCTGAGCATGAACAAATGAACAGAAAAATTGACATATTTCTACCTTACATGGTAACAGAATAGCAGTGTTACCATCAGTACTAACCATGATAGATTACTAGTTAATCATGAAAGAAAAATCTAGAAGAAGCAACAGCTGAATAATTCTGTCAAAGTCAGTCTTAAGAATACAGAAACCAGTCCAGTCAATATCACTCTTTTGCTCCAATCCTCCTCACAGTTTATCTGCCAAACAGTATCCTTGTGTTTATAACACAGGTCCAAACTGACCATAAGGCATAACACAGTATCTGACAATCCTCTAAGTGATGAGGAGACAGAATTCATTTGAACTAATTGAAGATTAGCACTAGTCATTACTAAGGTGTTTCCAGGCCAACATGAGTGTAGCTTTTGTTCATAAAATCAATAACATCAGTAACAGTTCAGACACATTATTGTTTAAAAAAAAGTGGAAGATGGTTAAATGTCCATTCTAGATTTCTTCAGAAACTGTCTAATCAAAGACTAATGTCTTGTGATGACTTCATGGCAGCTCTTTTGCCACCTTTTGGCACTGTGTAGATGCTGGAACTGGGTTGTGCAGAAGTGGCCTGTGCAGAAATAGCATGAAAACGTAACTAACCATCACATTTTCCTTGTGGCTGGGATGATCGGCATGTTCCTTTAGTTTTTTCTTCCCACTCGTGCCGTAGGCTAGGCTACTTGATTTGCTTAGAGCAAACTGTGCAGAAACATGTTCCTGGTAAGTCAAGTTTCCGACACCACTCTCCATACTCTTTGTCCTGCTCGTCTTTCTGCTTCAGCCACTCCCACCTCCACTTGTTTTTCACCCCTTCCTCCACCTTCGCAAGACGCGAAAAATCTGCTTCCGTGAGATAATGCATACTCAAACGTCGAACGAAAAGTCGCCTGCTAATTCCGGTCACGTGCTTCGGATCTTCTGTACCTCCAACACAGGAGAGCTCCAATCACTTTGTTTACGAACACTCCGAGCGAAAGCGGAGTTGCTCACTGTATCGAAGGATTTAATCGGCATTTTTTTCCCAATCGCTTTGCTTACGAACACTCCGAGCAGAAGCGGAGTTGCTCACTATATCGAAGGATTTTAATCGGCTTTTTTGTTTGTTTTTTCTTGTCAAATTTTCAAAAACCGGATCTGTCCGCTCGACCGTTTTTTTCAAAAACCGGATTCCGGTCTGTAGCCGGAGGAGTTGCGCCCATGCCCCATGCAAGGAAGATGAAGTGCATTTCTCTTTTCAATGTGTTGGTTCCAAGCAGAAAATAATTTCGCAATATTCCCACCAAGCCTTTTCCTTACTGAGTGAATATGATGACTATTATTCTTCCTCTGGCAAAATTGGTCTTTGAAATGTAAAAATAAAGCTTCATCAACAAAACATGTGTTGTCTCTATGGACAACACATGTCCAGACCAGCTTCTTTCAGTCTATAGATTATGTGTAAGATTGTATTCAAGTTTGTTATTTTTTTTTTTTAACCCTTGATAATACATCGAGGGGAATGGTTAGGGTCAGGATATATGCTTAGGTTATGCGTGCAGAGGCATTGACATACATGTGCTTAATTTTCCTTTTCAGATTTTTTTCTTCAGGGTGAGGTTTCATGAGATGGTTTTAACCCAGCACGGTTGGCTGGACTTCAATAATAGTAATGATGATAATGATAATAATGATGACTATAATTTTCCATTGCTTTTATTCTTTCTCCCCATTTATAGCCGTGTGCGTGTGTGTGCGTGCGTGCGTGTGTGTCTGTTTTAGCGCTTAGATTTGATTTTATCAAGATTTTGCGCTATATAAAATATTGTAGGCCTATATTATTATATATTATATTATGTTATATATGATGACGACGCCTTGGTTAATATGTCTGAAACTGAAATGTTATTTTCGGTCTTATTGTTATTATGAAATCAGAACCCCATTTTGTTTGAGCTAAATGCTTTTAAAGACATAAAATTGTCAAAATGTCAAGTTATCAACTCTCTCTGTCTCTCATATGCACACACACAGTGACACACACACACGCACAGACACTCTGTGTGTGTGTGTTTTTCTCTCAAGCACAAACACACACACACACACATTGGCACACATACTACACATACACTCATCCACATCTATGACGTGATGAGTGACTGTGTGTATGTTTGTCTGTGTGTGTGTGCACGCGCGCATGTGTGTGCGTACGTGTGTGTGTGTGTGTTTGTAAATTTTGAGCCATTGTTGTTTTAGCAGAGTATTCCTTAAATTTACGCCTGTAGGCTATTTCAGTTCTTACTTGAAATCAGAAACAAAAAGTGAATGAAACTTGACTGTGTGGTCTGTTGTCCCAAACAGCTCATAGCATGCGGAACACGTCATTGTAACCAGTTGGGACTGGAAAATCCAACACTGCTTTTGAGAGGAAAACTGAGAGGATTCAAACCCATGACCTCTCTGTTCTTAGTCCATTATACTGGTCACTTGGCCACGATGACTGGTTTATTATTCATACTTTCTCACACACTTAACGATGACAATTGTAGACTTTGTGACAACACTGTATATGTCTCCATCACAAAATGATGATAATTCTAGTTTTCGTGACAATGCCGACCGTTTCATACTGTGCTGGTGCAAGGGAAACAACTCAGCTTAAGTGACAAACTATTCTTCCGTGGGCTGTTTCCACTTGTCCAGCCAGTGCATCTTGAGCACAGCAGTTTTAAATGGCGAGGTGTGTGTGTGTGTGTGTGTGTGTGTGTGTGTGTGTGTGTGTGTGTGTGTGGTGTGTGTGAGAGAGAGCAAGAGAGACAGACAGACAGAGAGACTCACTCAGTCTCTGTGTGTATGAATTCATGTATGTGTTTCTGTGTGTGTGCCTGTGTATCTGTGTTGGTATGTGTCTGTGTTTGTGTGTGTGCAATCAAAAGAACAGAAAGAGAGAAGAAGATGTAAGAAAATTATCATTCAAATCCAGCAATTAGAAAATGAGAAGAAAATTCACTAATAAGTAATATTTATTGTTTTAAAATCAGCATACACAAAACCAATATGAAAACACTGTTTAAAGTCAACATACACAAAAACAATCTGAAAACACTGTTTAAGTCAACATACACAACAACAATCTGAAAATACTGTTTAAGTCAACATACACAACAACAATAAGAAAATACCCTAAACATATCGCTCAATGACAACACACCCTATCACACTGTCACTAACTGTTCATAATCAAAAGCCTTATGTCCTGATGAGGCTCCACATCACCACAAATGGCTGGACACACCCATGCACTGCACGTTCAAACTGACACCTTCACCATCCTGTCCCTACAGTCAAAAGAGGACCTGACAGCTGAACGATTACTGCAGTGATGATGTCTCTATCAGCTGACAACAACTCTGCTGACCAACAAGCTCCATGGCAGTTATCAATAACAGAAATATAAAGTTCTCATTCACTGCTAGATGTGTGACTTCACCCTGTTCCCAATGAACAAAAAAGAATACAATAATGACAAATGAAAGAAATCAAATGTTGTGTAAAACTACGGAATAATCACAAACACATTGCAGTATCACTACTGAAAGTATTACTATTAGACTATAACAGCTATGTAAAAATGTATATTAATCACAAACATATTACAGTATCAATACTGAAAGTATTAGACTCTAAGAGCTGTGGAAAAATGTATAATCACAAACATATTCCTGTTTCAATAATGAGAATATTAGATTATAAGAGCTGTGTAAAAATACAAAATAATTACAAATGTACTCAAGTGTCAATACTCAGAGTATTAGACTATAAGAGCTATCTAAAATACAGAATAATTACAAACACACTTCAGTATCAATGCTCAGGGCACAAGACTATAAGATGTGTAAAAAGACAGAAAAATAAAACAAACATACTCCAGTATCACTACTGAAAATATTAGTTTATAACAGCTGCCTTGTATCCACAAATATATATATATATTAGTGTGTGTGTGTGTGTGTCATATTTATTGTTTCACTGTAACCTTGAGAAGAAACGTCAGCTGAAATCCATAAATCTTGAAGTGAAGCAAAGATAATGGTAGACTGACATAAAAAGTAAAAAGAATATAATGTGAAAACAGGTTGTTAAGAAAGTCCTGTTCACACACAAGCCTGAATAAATACTGATTCTAGGCAATGTTGTGGTCCTGTGACCTTATCACCCTGACTTCTACATTTATAAACTTGTGATGTCTTGGTCTGTATCTTTAACTTCAACTGGGTAAAGATCCATCCACTGAAAGCTGAGATCATCTTGTTCACCCTTCTTTCGTTTTGTTTTTGGTTTTTTGGTTTGTTTGTTTTCTTTTTGTGCTATGCTGACCAAACAGCCTTGGACAATTTTTCACAATGCATGTTGATGTGGATGATAATGATGATGCTATACAGTTCCATTCCGGACTGAGATCGTGTGACAGAGCTGTATTCTACGCTTTTTGCATGATAGTAATACATTCTGGTGTCAACAGTACTTGAGAAATAGAGACATTTGAGCAACCCTCTGCCTGACAGTAACACATTCATAAAATGGACAAAACTTGACCATCCCAGTCTTCCAAATGAACCACCAGCACACTGGACAGGAGCCACTATGATTCTGACAAGTCTGATTGGATTCCAAATGAACCACCAGCACACTGGATAGGAGCCACAATGATTCCGACAAGTCTGTTGGATTCCAAATGAACCACCAACACACTGGACAGGAGCCACAGTGATTCTGACAAGTCTGATTGGATTCAAACCCACAACCTTCCAGTCGCTAGTCACTGTGCAAACCACATACCATAGTGACTGGTTTATTGACACTTTTTGGTTACACTCTCTCTCTCTCTCTCTCTCACTCTCACAGACACGGACATGGACACACACACACACACACACACACACACACACACACACACACACACACACACACACACACACACACACACACACACACCTGTATGGTGTGCCATGTTAATTTCAAACAGTTGCAACAGTCAAAGGTGGAAACATCGACAAGACAATAAGAAATCAAGACAAATCAAACCGTTGTGAGTAAAATACAATAAAAACTACAAACATACCACAACATCAATACTGACAATCTAAAAGCAGCGAGAACTGCATTCTATCCACCATTGCCTACATTGTCTGGAATTCACAACTTGGAAAAAAGGGCAAGAAGAAGACAAACTTTAAAAAGAAAAACCCAGCAGACTTCAGCTCTGAACTGAACCCCCCCCCCAAAAAAAAAAAAACCCAACAAAAAACCAACACAAAACAAAACAAAAAAACCACACACACAGCAGGCAAGACGGAAAAAAGTGAAAAAGTAAAGATACTTAGAACTTCTAATCTTTAGGAAAATGAGGTAATACGGACCTCACAATTCTCAGGTCAGCTGTTTGAGGGTGGACCTTACTCCTCTCTCGGTCTCACTGCTTCAGCTTCCCCAACTCTCAACAGGGTTAAGTACCAACTCATAGCTGGGTGGAATGGAAGCCCCCACATAAACTTTCTCCAGCCATGGTTCAACACACGGGCCCTCTGCCTCTACACAAACCAGGTCTAAGAGACTGTAGAACTGAACTTGGAGGGAGTGGGGGTGACAGGGGGGGGGGGGGAGACATTAAAAAAAGAGAAAGAACTGAACTTCAGGGGTGGGGGGGGGGGAGAGAGAGGGAGACAGAGACAGAGAGGGACATAGAGGCAGAGAGAGACAGAGACTGAGAGAGACAGAGAGAGAGAAAGTTAAGAAAACCCAAACAGGAGTTTAAAAACTGACCTAAGAAAACAACATACTTTTATGCTGACAACTGAAGCTGGGAAAACTCTACACAAGTCACAATAATAATGATAATAATAATGACAATAATATTGATAACACCACCAACAACACGCTTAAAATATAGTGAAGCATGGGAAAAAAGAAATCCACAGCTGACTTTATGTCAACTCAACTAATAAACAAAACAAACAAATAAAGCAACTCATACAAGACATCACAACTAAAAAAAAAGGCAGACTGTGCAACTGAATTAAAAAGCAACGAAACAAATCCAAAGACACTGACATAGCAGACTTCACAGTATCCTTGGTTGACATTTAACTTTGAACCAGATGGGTCGAGTCAGCAGGCTGTTGTCTCCAAACTTTGTGACATGCACATCACGGACAAATACACATTTACCCCCAAGATGTGAGTATGCTGCTGTCTTCAGCTTGGACATTTGTTCCTCCTCAGTTTCTGTGTCAGACTTGGGGAAAGTGATTGATCTCTCCAGAAATTCCAGGCCACACCAGTCTCTCAAGGAGACTAGGGTGTTGATGGAAGAGCTGCTGATACGTCCATGAAACCACAATCTGTCCAGCTTTGGACACTGCTTGACTGTATCAGTCAGGACAGTATCAAAGTCTGTCTTGCTCTCGTCAAGCCAAGCAAGGTTTCTGAGAGTTTTAGAGTAGGCTGACAAAAGTTTCAGCAGCTCTTTCCTATTGTTATTCTCACTGGTGTCAGTAAGCCCTTTTGTTTCGAAATAATCAACTGGAACAATGGATGGCAATGCTGCTTGCATTGCTTCACAGTTCAGGTAAGACCGTACAATAAGATACACTTTCAGGTCTGGGAAGGCACTGAGCAGCTGAGGCCACTTTGTAATGTCCTCCTGGAAGTCAACGAAACAGCCTACAATGCCCAACTTTGTAAACTGAGTGGTCATGGATGTGGACAGTGTCTCTAGAAGTAGATCTGTCAGATTTAAAGGATTTATGTTCAGATGTTGTAAATTCTGGAATCTTCCAACGCTTTCTACCACTTCTGGAATGGCATGGCTCAGATCAAATCTATTCTGATTTGTTGTGACTTCTCCTAGCATTAGCGTTTTCAGACTGTCAGTAAAGGGGGCAACCTTCAATGCTTCCAAGATAATTGAATCCCCATCACTATATGACCACTGACAATTAGGAATGACCAGTTCCTCCAATTCATTAATTCTCCCTAAGATCAGACAGTTCCTGATTAACCGACTAATATCATTCAGCATTGGCTTCTCAGAACACACACTAACATCTCCTTTAAAAAAAATGTAAAGATATTTTAGTGGTAAGTTGGTTACAGCCTTATTCAAAATCTGGTAAGACTTGTTGCTGAAGCTCAAACCCTGAAGATCGTATATCTCAAATTCCATTTTTTGAATCTGATGACTGTGGGACTGTAGCACAGACATTTCTGTGGAGCTCAACTTAACTTCACAAGTACTACGCCTGCATTTGTGATTTCCCACACGGATGGCTGCGGAACGCCACAAGATCGACTCTCTCTTACAGACATTGTAGGCAGTCCGACAGGTCACAGCTAGTGCTAGTCTGTCTCGTTCTTCCAAGTTGGACATGATCATGGTCCAAACTAGTTGTGGTAACAGTGAGAAGTCAGGTTCCTGATTTTCAGTTATTGATGATTCCATGACATCATATTCATCCTGGTTTACATTTGTTGCATCATTGTGTTGCCTGCCATTTCTTTCACAACTGTCATTGACATTTTCACCTTGCACACAACGTCTCTTTTGGATAGTTTCCATCTCTGGCACAGAGTCATTATGGCGCTTATTTCCTGGAAGTCGCGGGAGTGCCATCTCTGCTCTCGAGATGTCCAGTTTTTCTGTATGACGTGTCATACAGCCATCCAGTTGAGCCAAGTCATGGGCCTATCAGATTCTGGTACCTGAAAAGGTAAATCAATAAATCAATAAATAAAACAAGGACTTAATTATTATATGATTGGAGTATTTCAGTCCATGGGGACTAAGAAATTGTGTCCATAGATGGATGACTCCAGGGCACATGCCTGAGCATAGTGATAAGGAAACACCTTCTTTTGACCATGCAACAGGTTTCACCTTCACTACAATAACGACACTCTTACAGGCAAGCTCTCAAATTCATTGTCCAGCCACAACATGTCAGTCTTCTCTTCTGATGAAGACCTCCTGAGGAGACTAAAAGTTAATGTCTGGCTGAAAGTTTCTTCATCACTTTAATGACCAATTCAGAAAACCATCTATACGCTTTGATATCATTATTGTTATACTAACCAATTAAAGTTAAAGCAATATATACTTACAGATACTGGATATATGTGGATGACCAAATGGCTGCGTTGGGTATCCATGGGGAAAGTACTGCATGAGGATTCCAGCAAGTTTAGAGTAAGTTTTAGTGAGATCCTAACCTGCACCTTTTTCTGTATTTATGATCTAAACTTCCATACATATGGTCACAGCTAAAAAATGGCGCATTGTACTACAACTAACTCTGTGTACTCTATATTGCAAAAATTATCATAAAATTAGAGTTATGTGAAAGGGAAATAATTCACCTTTGTGTCTGGTTACCACCCCCACCCCCCAACAAATGACAACTTCTCAGGATATACATTTTTTCTCATTTATTTACAGCTATGTTGGAGTTCATTCCTGTGACACTGAAAGAGTGTGCACAATCCACTGAGCAATACACCATAATGAGTAAAAGAAACTTTGATGCTTGCGACTTGATCAACACTGAATTGAATGCATAAAGCCCTTGTACTTCTACATCAGAAAACGGCGGATGCAGGAAGTTGGTGAGTTCAAAGCAAAATATGGTAAGAGCACATAACCATTTGATGTGAAATTTCCCTCACACGTAGGAATTGTCGAATTAGTATTAACTTAGGCAAAACCCACAAAGTAAAAACAATAATTCTCTCAAAAATTAATGTAAGTTCATTTGTCTTATTCACAAGAGCGATGTGAGGCTTACAGTATGAGCTGTCTGCCATGAAACTCAGCTTCTGCTTTCTGTCATGACCACTACATTATGTCCTACATTTTTCATGCGGACTGACAATTTGGCTTTCATGCACTAACCACTTTTAATCAGTCGTTTTATTGATCCTGCTCTCTGCCTTTTGCACCATGAAACATCAAATGGTCAATGCATCAGAATGATGAAAAAAAAGCAAATCGAAATATTTCTTGTCAAATCATTTTCCCATGTTATGCACAACAGAATTCTGACTCAAGTCACTTCGCGTTTTCATTTCAGATACTGGCATGGCCGTTGCTGTCCTCTTATCATTGTTATACCCAATAACTTAGGGCCGCTTCAGCCATATTCCTTCATTTCGGTAACTTAGTCCTTCAGTTTTGTGTTTGTTTTGTTTTTGTGGGGACTGATCAGTCTGATTGTGATGATGGTGATGTGCACCTGTGACTTCTCAATTTATCGTTTACAACAGGCATGTCAAATGGCAGATGTGCTGCATCTAGTGTGTTGGCTAGTGACTGCGTGCTTGTCTGCTTTCACTTTTAGTCTGCACTGCTGGCTAGCACTGCTGCTTGCAGCTATGCAAAAAAGTGAGCAGAATGCGTAAGTCTCTCTCTGTCAGTACATAGCCACTGCATCAACAAGCCCTACGTCATGCCTCCTTGTGGCAACATATGGTAACTGGGCACCTCACGGAATCGGGCTAAAACTTGAGGGACCGAGAGAAGGTCTGGCCCCCAGACGTGAAGCACGCAGACTCACCAGTGTGTGGATAAGCCCTGGTGCCCACGAACCAGACCCCCAGCTATGGGTAAACAGCTCCACTGCCTTGTGGACATCTCGGGAGAGAATAAGGATAAGTGAGTAAACCCTGAAAAGAAATCACCCTGCTGCCTTGTAGGTTGTCATGGGAACGGCAAAGGCTAATGGAGAGACCAAAAAAAAAAAAAAAAATGATGGAAGGCAACGGGAAACCACCATCGTACTTTCTCCAGAACGATTATGGCCAGACAAAAGAAAAATAAAGATAACGCAAGTGACACCAAACCGTCAGCAAGCCACTGCATTAAATCTAAGAGAAAAATCGCAACATAGAATGTCATGACATTGTTGCAAAAAGGAAAATTAGATAATGTTAAAATGGAGATGGAAAGGCTTAACATTACTATTTTAGAACTAGGGGAAGTGAGATGGAAGGGGGCAGGCATGACAACATCAGGAGAGCATACAATACTATATTCTGGTGGAAACTCACATGAAAGAGGAGCAGGCATCATAACTGACAGGGACAAAACAAAAGCAATTAAGGGATATTGGGCTGTGTCCGACAGAGTTTTGCTGGTTAAATTGGATGGCAAGCCATTTGATATCAACATTATTCAGGTGTGTGCACAAACATCCGCAAGTACTCAGGACGAAATTGACAACTTCTACGAAGCATTACAGATGGCCAAGGCCCAATGTAAATCACAAGATGTTACAATAATAATAGGACATTTTAATGCTAAAGTGGGAAATAATAGGGTGGAGGATAGTTTGGACCTCATGGCCTTGGTACACAAAATGAGAGGAGAGAAACTTGTAGAATGGGCACAGATGAATGAGTTCATAGTAGGACACACCTGGTTTGAGCAGCCTAACAGAAGAAAATGGCCATGAATGAGTCAAGGAGATAATACCAAAATTCAGACTGACTACATCCTGATCAACAAAACATTTAGTAATTCTTTGCTGACAGCAAAAACACTACCAGGCGTAGACTGCAACAGTGACCACAATCCTGTAGTGGGAAGATTTAGGTTGAAATTAAGGAAAAGGAAACAAACCAAAAGCAACATCAAACTAAATCTTGGACTTTAAAGTTAAAGACAGATGAAGTGATTCGTAAAAAAGTTGACATACATGTTCCAAACAAATTCAGTGCTCTGGAAGACGTTGGTGACAGTGAGGAACAATGGACAAAGTTAAGAAACTTGATAAATGAAGCTTGTGAAGAAATCCCTGTAGTAGATAGAAAAGCCAAAAAGAACTGGATGACAAAAGAAATTCTAGGTTTGATGGAGGAACGGAGGAAGGCAAAGAGAAAGGAAATATACAGGAAGATAAGCAAAGAAATCAGGAATAGGTGCAATGAAGCTAAGGAAGCTTGGCTGAAAAAAAATGCAAATAGAAGACCAACACAAAACGGATCCTCAGGGACCGACACAAAACGGATCCTCAGGGACCGACACAAAACGGATCCTCAGGGACCGACACAAAACGGATCCTCAGGGACCGACACAAAACGGATCCTCAGGGACCGACACAAAACGGATCTTCAGGGTACGTACAGAAGAACTGAAGAAATTTTCCATAGGAAAAATACATGCACATCAATTGGTTCTTAAAATCAAAACAAGGTACGCTTATCATGGAAAAAGACAAAATATTAGATGGGGAGAGTACATTAAAGACCTTATTCGAAGATGACAGAAACACACTGTAAGAAAGAACAATGAAGGACCACCCATAATGAAAGATGAAGTTAGCGCAGCACTGAAAAAGATGAAACCAGGAAAAGCCCCAGACAATATTACTACAAAGATGATTGAAGCACTGGAGGAATTTGGTATTGAAAAAATATCAGACCTCCTAAATGGGATATATGATACTGGAAAAATCTCCAAAGACATGCCAAAATCAATTTTCATTGCACTCCCGAAGAAAACAGGGACTATAGAATGCCAACTCCATCGCACAATCAGCTTGACGAGTCATGTAATAAAGATCCTATTAAGAATAATCATGATGAGGACAAGGAATAGAATCAAAAGTGAAACAGTGTGGATTTGTAGAAGGGAAAGGAACTATTAATGCCATATAGGCCTACATCCTAAGAACTATCATAGAGAGGTCAATCGAGATGAATAAGGATTTACATTTATGCTTCATTGATTATACCAAGGCTTTTGATCGGGTAAGACACAAAGAACTGATCAACCAACTAGAAAGACTCAGTATTGATGGAAAAGATCTACAATTAATCAGAAATATGTATTGGGAACAAACAACTGCAATGAGAGTAGAAAACGATATAAGCTCTTCCAATATATCAAAAGAGGAGTCAGAAAAGGATGTTTTGTCACCAGATCTGTTTTCACTTTACAGTGAAAACATGAGAAACCTGGAGGAATACCCTGGATTAAAGATTGGAGGAAAAATGATAAACAATATTCAATACTTAGTGACACCGTGCTAGTTACAGAAAATGAAAGGGACCTACAAAACCTTGTGAATATACTAGAAATAGAAAGCAAAGGTAAGGGGTTAGAGCTAAACAACAAGAACTTTTAGAAGACTGAAGTCATGGTAATCAGTAAAAAACATGAAATCCCCTCATGCAAAATAACAGCAAATGACACAATCTTGAGACAGATTGATAAGTTTGAATATCTGGGAACAATCATTTCACCAGACGGCAGATGCACATCAGAAATAGCCAGCAGAATCGGCAAAGCCAAAACAGCATTCAAGAAGATGAAAAAGCATTCTTGCCAACAAATGCCTATCAATTAACATCAGGAAGAGAGGTGTTGAATGTTATATAGAACTGATAATGTTATAAGGTTGTGAGGCATGGACAGTCAACAAGCAAAGGCAGAACAAGATTGAGGCAGCTGAGATGTGGTTTCTACGAAGAGTGTTGAGAGTTCCATAGACAGCAAAGAAAACAAACTAGACAATCTTGATGGAGGCAGACACAAGAAGATCATTCATAAGGAAGATAAGGAAAAGACAGGCAACATTTATAGACCATTTTATGAGGAAAGGGGAATTGGAGCATCTGATCACAACGAGAAAGCTGGAGGGAAAGAGAGCACCAGATAGACCCAGGGAAAAAATATTGAACGGACTTGCAGAGTGGCTGAGGACAAAGATGGTGGAAGATGTGCTTGCGGCAACAAGGGACAGATGCATATGAAGGGCCATGATCGCCAGCACCATGTGGCAAGGCACTTGATGATGATGCTGATGATATAGGCCAAAAACGCACATTCACCTTTTCACATACACTGTTTACTATTTAGCAGAAAACGTACATTCATCTTTTTACATACACTAACTGACTAAGCTAATAATAATAAAAGTCATTACTGATGCTTAGTCACTGCATGAGCTGGCCTTGTTCACAGCAATTGAAAATGGGCAGATTTTGCCTGTTTAGTTTCTGCCATCCACACGGTCCCACCCCCCTCCTCTTAGGGGGAAGCCACAGCCGCAGCCCTTTCCCTCTATTTCCCCTATGTAAAAAGTGTTGTCAGTGACTGTGTTTCCCACCTAATTTTATTTACATCAGACGTATTTCAGACCCAATTGTTGCCTCTTTAATCCAGTGTCTTTGCTGATTACATCCATATTACAATAGTCTAGATCCAGGCAATCCATTCAAGCAACAATGTGTTTCAAGGAAAAAAATGGCGGGGGTCCAGGGGCAGAGCCCCTGGTGGGTGTCTGGTGGCGTTTCCCCCAGAAGCTGAAGCATTTTAGTCTAGTAAATGGAAATTCAACCCCCTCTGGTGAAAGATAAATCAAGTATTTCAATAAAAGAAAAAAAGGGCACAAGCATTCTTAACAATGAACAAAACATGCAAATACTCCCCTTTCACGGATTCGGACATTTGGATTGCCTGAGATCCCACTTCATACTGTGCTGTAAAAATAAAATAAAAAGAAAATAAAAACCACCACTTAATTTATTGGCACTGACTGAGTGTGTGCTGTTGCTAGCAGCCATCTGGCACTCTGCACATTGATATGGATAACTGAAAGAATGTGAATAGGCCTACAGACCACGCTTGACCCAGCTCACATGCAGTCCGTGACAGTAAATAAAGTGGTCTTGTTATTTTCTTTGTTCTTCCTTTTGCATTTATCATCTGCTTTCTGTGATTGTTCAGCAACTTATTTTTCTCATCACTGTGCTTTCTGGCCCCAGTCTGAGTGTATGTTTAGTTTGGCTTTCTTTGCTTCTTCTTGTGCGGAGAAAAAACAAACAACAACAAACATACAAGGCTTAAGCTGGTTGGTGTTTTACTACATGATGTTGGTTTATACACCACTAGACTGTGCCTGTAAAAAATGTGTTGTACTCAGAGACTTAATGCACTATGTAGAATCTGTGGTGAGAGATCAAAGAAAGCTCGTGAGACGAAACCTGCAAAATCATGCAAAAACTACGTACCAGACTTCACAACATTTTTCGGGATAACTGTGTTCACTGGGTACAGCAACGGGGATTTGGGCTTGGCTTACACGGCAAACAGGGTCAGGAGGGGGTTCATGCCACTGTCAACATGCTGAAAAGGCAGGCCTGGGGAATAAGAAATAACAGTGACAGACTGAATATACTGATGAAAGAACAACTGACACCAGCGTCTCCACTGATACAGATAACCCCACCAAGAAAGAAAGAAAGAAAAAACCAACCTGATGTGACTTGAGTTCAGACAGCAGAATATATACATGCAGATAACTAAATGTAAACAGACCTATATTTGTCATTACATATCAACTTCATTGCATCATCATTTTCATACACCTATTATGTCAGACTTTTTTCATGGATTTTGGACAATGTTATGTTCTTTTCCTGATGTACATAACATCACATCAACATCTTCATGATCTGGATTTTGTGAAGTTATGAACATATGGTACTGATATTAAATCTTATGATACTAAAGTTAAATCTGCTTAAAATGCCTTGTGTAGGTTACTTCTGAGATTTTTGAGAATTTCTGAATACAACATTTTATGCCTTAAAATTTGCTAACAACTTGCATGATACACCTGATCTCATACAAAAATGTAGTATGATCATCTGTTGTGATGTTATAAACAAAAAAAGAAATTAAAGTGGATGTTTTCAGTACAAACACATGCATGCTACTGGGTGTATAGTTTGTACTGTTTTAAGTAAATCATAGTTTCATACGTATATTTTTAAAAATTATTTATCACAATGGTCTGAGCTTTTTAGCCTGCAGTGTTGTGAAAGAGGTCATTTACTGCATGTGAAGTTATGAACATTTTATAGAACAGCTGTTTTTATTCTGAAATAACTTTCTATTAATCTCAGACATATTCAAAACATACATATTCGATGCTTATATCTTCTTTATACCTTTTTTGTGAAAATTATCAATAGATTTGCTGGGGGGTTTTTTATGAGGAAGTGGTAGATTCTTTCTCAAAATGTTGTAAAGTTATGTTCTAATGAGATCTTTACTGTTACTGATATTTTTGATTACGCCTAGATTGCGCAGAGTCAAATCAGGACTGTAACCATTTCAAAACATACACAATACTTCAATGGGAAAAAAAGGAAAAGAAAATTAAGTACACATATTAATGCATTCACGCACATACTCTAAGGAAATACCCCTGGCACTGACCACTCTGTTCAATTTATCATACGTAGGATTTAAAAACCATACCTGAATACAAATTCAAATACAACTAAGGACAGTAAAGCATATATAAAAATGGGCCTACCTTACCTAAAATTGCTTCCACACATCACATTTCCCTACAGCTAAAAATGCACTTAATACATGTACCAATTATCAATCCTAAGTAAGAGAAAATAGGTAAGACTTTATCAAACACATACAGGTGAATGGACCAGTAAGGCAGAAAATGATAGGAAGAAATGACAAAAAGCAAAGGAACAAGGCAGAAACAAAGAGAGTGACAAAAAAGAACTTCCTAGCACAGATTTTCCAGAAGGTGGGAATACTATTTACATGTAACTGAAAGAACCCCTGCATCCCCATGGGGGAAGATCTTTACTGGATTTAGCAAGACACAGTTCACTTAAAGTGAGTATCTTATGCGATAGATGGTTTCATTATTTTAAATGACGGATGGTTTGATGCCATATTTTGCTTTTTAGAGGAACATTGTAGAACAGTATTAAGTTGTGACTGTTGTGAAGTTACCAACTGTTAAGTTATGAATATTCTATAGAATAGTCCCCCCCCCCCCCCCTCATTTATCAACTTTGTCAACCCCAAATGCAATCAAAACATGCTGATACAATCCCCTGATCTCCTTTACCCCTGTTTCTGTGGAGATTAATCAATACAATTACTGTTTTCTTAAAGAAAAGGAAGATTATCTCTGAGAATGTCAAGTTATGTACTTTAGAGATCTTTACTAAATTTAGCAAGCCACACTTCACTTCAATAGAAACTGCCTTGTGTGGTGCATGGTTCTTATTTCAAATGACAGATGTGTGATACTATGTTTTGCTTGTTAGATGATGTTGCGGTACAATATTAGTTATGATTGTTGTGAAGTTATGAACAACAATCATTTGGGTGTTATTCTAGTAAGCCTATATATTCTTGCAACATTTTCATTTTCATACCTTGTATTTGTTTGCAACACATCTTCTGAGTGACCTGTGACCTGTGTTTTGCAGTTCAACAATGTTAATTTTCTGCTTTTGAGACCTTTTAAAAGTTGGAGGTGGGTGGACATTCCACTAATGCACATATAGTAAGGCTCAATATGAAAATATTCGCAATTAAGTGTTACTTGAGTGGTTCTCAATCTCATAATTATTTTTTCAGCTCTCTTTATACTGCATGCTTTTACAGCACAAGTAGTCTGTTTTATCTTCCTTGGTAAAGCTCTAAAATCTACAAACTAATGTGAAATTACGTACAAAATCTTTTTTCATTTTCTTGTATTTAGTGTGAGTGAGTCAGCTGTCCAGCCTTCAGGTGTATCACCTGGACCTGTTGTTAATGTGTTCACATTATTTTGAGCAAAGTATGTTCTTCTCAGGGTTTTCTTTACAAAGTTGTGTGACATTGTGTGATTTTTCTGTACAATGGAACGCCATATTTTATCTGTTTAAAGGACTAGGAAAGGTCCAATTGACTTGCAAGTTGGATTATCTGTCATGGTTTGTGTTTGGTTTGTAAAATATTTTTTTTACAAACAGGTGTTTCATTTCGTTGCTTATGTGTCATACTTTCTAGACACCACTTAGTAACCATGACCATGATAGATAGATATATGGTCATTACCAGTATCAAAATCTGCAAACCTAAAGTAAATAAATAAGTACACAGGTCGAAAAGATGGTTAGTCATGAGAAAACTGTCGGTAACTAATTATATATAATGAATGAGCTTAATGATATTGAGTAGCATGTATATCATCATGATAATTATCTTGAGGCTTTACTTAATAATTTTCAGAAACTTGTTTGTTTTGGAAGCTGCCAGGATTTTAGGAATCTGAGTTAACTTTCATTTTAGCCAGCTGAAGCAATTAATTATTTAATTATGAATTGCTCATTCGCTGCAAGGTCTAGAGATTTATGAAGACCTGTCTTTGTCATCTTAGGCAAACAAAGACCTTTCTATACTAAGTAATCCAATATATAAACAAAAACAAAAACAAAAACAAAACAAAAAAATCAAAATTTTAATTATTGAAAAAATCCATAACTTTGTCACTCATAGACCACTAATCTAAGGTTTTAAACTATTTTAAAGGTTTTTTTTCAATGATGGTAGTTACTTACTGAACAGAAATATTTTAAATGTTTTGTAACATACCAAGTAGGTGATAAGATGAGGGTAGAACTAATGTTCCACGCAGAGAGTCCCAAGACACCAAAAGCTGGCCCACAGTTGATCATTTAAATCTATGAACCTGAAGGGACAGAGTATCATCATATTTAAGTAAAAAAAAATCATACAAACACCGCATACATACACATATACATATAAAAGTCATACACTGCGTGCATGTGCATGCTAGCGTGCGCGCGCATGCACACACACACACACACACAACACATGTAACTACTCCCTATTTGTGGCACTAGTAACTTGCTCCAGTGGCACAGCATTTTCAGTGTATTCAGTGACACTTAGAAATCTTCTATTTATAAAACTACTGAACAAATCATATGAAAAGTATACATTTTCTTGAAGCTTATAAATGTTCACACGCAACTGTATACATTTTATTGTGGTGACACTGCTGTGGTGATCATGTGACTCAAAATGGCCACTGACTGAAATGAGGTCAAAGAGTATTTGCTGGGGGACACCTCATTTTCTCAAAAACAAACCTGCCACTGACCATAAAAACTACACCAATTTGAAGAAAAACATGTAAGCTTTCCAAAAAGCATACACTTGCCACTCAATGTATTTTGTGTATACATACACTGCAATAAAACTAAAAGCGCACCCATAGCTTCTGTGATGTCTTGTTTTTCCATTGTCTTTGGACAAACCCTTTGAATTGGCCCTAACTGTCCCTGTCACAAATGTTTTTTGTTCAAACAGTGTCAGCTAACGTTGGTTTGATGTAAAAATTGTCAGTGAACAAATGCTATCCTTAGCGCCTGGTCACGGTGGGGGGGCTGGAGGGAGGGAGAGCACTGGGTGGACCCGGGGAGAGAATGCTGGACGGACTTGCTGAGTGGCTGGGGATGAGGAGGGTGGGGGAGATGGTGAGGGCAACGAGAGATAGAGATGGTTGGAAGTCCATGGTCGCCAACGCCATGCGGCAGGGCACCTGATGATGATGATGACCCCTTTTCAGTTTACTACGTCACAGAACAAACCTCTAACCAATCACAGCCAAAGGCAAGCAATCAAAAAATGGGCCGATCTGATTGGCCCGTGCCACAAATGGAGTTTTAAAATTTAACAGTTTGACAAATAAACCTTTTTAATGAGAAAGTTCAGGAGGGCTTGTGAAGATCAGGGTTTTAAACGCTAAATAACAATTAATTGTCATACTTAGAACGACTACACTAGACTGGAATTTGCAATTAAGTTGACGAAACAATTTCTGATTTAAAAACCACGCCATTGATTGTGACTGTCGCTGTCTGGCTGTGCCTTCGTTAGTTCGTACGTGACTTTGTTTCAAAGCTACAGCTTTTCAGCAAGCTACAATCGCATTTCCTACACAAGTTTTTTTGTATTTAAACAGTAGTTATCATACAACGGATGTGAATGAATAATATTCTCTGAAAAAGTGCAAACCTTGCGATAAAAACTCGTGGAATTTCCGCTGATTTGGTGTTGGTCCGCTCCTCCCCGACTGTGGTGTGACTTGCCTGCCCTTTGATACGATTTGCATATCGAGGGAAGTAACTCAATTATTTCTTTTAGGTAATTTCTTTTAGGTAAGGGTTGTCAACGATGCCGTCCTATGTGAGTGGGTTGGGGATATAGTGGTGGCAGCACTGCCGTTAAGCATATAAAATCATGTTCTGTACAGATCGTAGTTAAGAATGCCCGCTCGTATGCAGTTATGACCACAAAGAATCATGTTAGTGTCAGAAATACAGGGGGGGGGGGGGGGCAAAAGCAGGTATTATTATAATGCTTAATTCCGCTCTCGATTAGAGGAGTGTGTGAATACCGACGGCAAGCAGTTTGAGTATCTGAGGGATTAAGGCTGTGCTTGTTATTACGTGTACATGCAATACTCATTTCTGTATATAATAAATGCATTGAGTATTGTACGTGTTTTCTTTTTTTCATAATTGTATGCCTACTTTTGCACTCCCCTGTATATTGGCAGTGCTTCGAAAACGATTGAATCTGTGTGTGTGTGCGTGTGTGTGTGTGTATGTGTGCGCGCGCACGCGCGCGTGCGTGCGTGTGTGTGTGTGTGCGTGCGTTCGTGCGTACGCGTGTGTGTGTGTGTGTGTATGTGTGTGCCTCTGTGTGTGTGTGAATTTGACTTTTTGTTTGTTTCTTTGTTTTTATTCACATAAAATGTGTCTGTATACTTTTTGTGTCTGCATTTTGGTGTATGCACAATTGTTCAGGAATACCTTTTTCATGTCATACTCAAACCATACTGATGTTTTCTTTCCTGTTACATATCACTCTTGTATTATTGATGTGTTGTTGATTTATATCTGTATGTATACATCCTCTGTAAAATACCAAGCGCTTAGGAGCTGGCTTCCTGAGATGCATACACACACATACACATACACACACACACACACACCTTCCAGTTTTCGTAATGACCATCTCATTGCCGAACCTTTTCCACAAGACTGATGCATTCAGCTTGCGTTTTGACCCTATGCTCCACAGAACTGGTACTGGTACCGTCGGGAGTACCCATCCCCTTCCATGGAGCAAACGTTTGGCTTCTGGACCTGCCAGGTGGAGTGACGAACTGAACTGCTGGCTTTGGCTCACTGAAGCACAAATAGTGGTGGAGGTAGGCCTACCATTAATCCTTTGACTCCCGCATCCGATCCACCAACTGCAAAAACTTAACCCTTTGACTCTCTCACCCTTTCCACCAGCTTCCTGCTTGTATGAGACCATAAACTGAAGTCCTTGTGGCAGCGCGCATCCGATGCACATCAATAAATAAATAAATAGATAAGTAAGTACGAATAGTTGTCCGTAGCAAATGTTTGAAGAAAAATCCACTTTCGTAGGTAAACACGAAAACGTGCTTACAGAACAAATGGGTGGCGCTGCACAGCGGCGACGCGTTCTTCCCGAGGACAGCAGCCCGAATTTTGTATGGTAAACCCACTGTGACCAAAAAAGCAAAAACAGAAACAAAACAAACAAAACCATTAACAAAGAGAAAAGAAAAGGAAAGAAAAAAAAAGAGAAAGAAAGAAAATGTAGCCGTGCACACCCAACGGCGTGTAGCAGACGTCTTTTCTTCTCAAACGATTTTGAGTAGGCCCTACAGTTAACTCCCTTGGTTCAGCGATTCTCAAAAATATTAGGAAATTCTATTATTTAAACCCTTAAAAGTTAAGAAATTAATAACTTGTGCACTCTAATTCAGCAGAAGAGTATGTATTTCTTGTAGGAAATGTCCTCGAGGCGAAGTTTCCCCTCGTTTGCCTGAAATCAATAATTTTTGTTGTCCGATCTTTCGGTACTATTCAAATTTCCTACTAGTGAGCCGTGATGATGATCGGAAATTTGTATAATAATGAAATAAATTGTGGAAATTTTAAGATCGCGATTAGAATGTTGGTATTCTAATCTTTCATTTGGACCACATCACACCTTTAATCATTAGATATTAAGCTTGCATTAAAGAAAGTTCAGGCCAAGTCAAAGTGTGACAAACCGCCAAAATGACCGCCATCTTGCCGGGATGTAGAATCGAATTCTTAATATTTAAAATCGGACTTAGAATACATAGAATCTAATTACATTTACCTTTTTGCTCCTTTTATAAACAGAAATGATATTGCAATGAACTATTGCTAAGCAGTAAAGTATTAGAAGAGATCTTGGCATTCCGTATTGTGGTCGAACTATGCGTGTCCAAATTAGGATCATTGTGTTTTTCTATTGCCTGTTCACCGATCTATTTCTGCACTGAGAGATTGATTTACCTATTCAAAGTATGTCCACATAAACTTATCGATCATCGTGTATTCACTCATTTGTTTGATATTTTTCATAGACTAATATTGATTGATTAAATACGTAAAAATACGGCTAAAATCCCTTTCAGCAGAGTGTAAACATTGACTTAAATCACTTAGATCTATAGTTTCGATCTGTGTGAATGTTGTGCACAATGATGTAGAATACAACAATCTGTATGCTGTGTAGAATTTTCTGATATATGATATGTTGGTATTTGTTATGTGGACTGCAAGATAAGCACAGCTAAGCTTGCTCGAAGAAACACAAATCTGGCCCCTAAGGGTTTCCAGAGAGTCGTTTTGCCTGCGGGCTCGCGGTGCGGTCAATGCGGTTCACATGCGGAGTATAAACGGATGAGTGCGAGTGCCATGTATACAAAACAAGAACAAGTGCCATGTATGCCTTTCTCCTCTGGTCTGGTCTTGAACGTTTGGGTCAGAATAAAGAGAGAAACACCATCTCTGTCTTCCCTGGGTCTTCTTCGTCAGGCTGCATTACCATCTGCGCTCCTCTGCTCTTCTGCCTCCTGTCTTCACCTTCACCCTTACCACCACACCATCACAAAAAGAAAAAGAAAGAAAAAAAGAAACAATTTCAAATACTCCTCTCCTTTTCCTCATATTTTCTTCATCTCTCTTTCCTTCACCTTATCTCCTTCTTCTCCTCTCTTTCTCCTTCCCCTTTTCTTCTTCTCCCCAAGTTCTTCCCCTCTCTTTCTCTTCGTGTCTCTCCTTTTCCTCTCTTTTTTCCTCATGTTCTTCTCCTACATTCCTTCTACACCTACTCTCTTTCTCGTCCTCTCTGTCTCTGTCCTCTTCCTCAACTCCGTCTCCTCCTCCTCTGTCTCCGTCTTCTCCTTACCTCTGTCCTTCTCCTACTCTCTGTCTCTCTTCTTGTCTTCCTCTTCTTCTCCATGTTCAAGGACTAGCTGTACGATACGTCCACTGGGACCTGATGCTACTATCTTTGAGTAATAGAGAGTTCTGAAGTCTGAGTGTTCTGAAGTCTGAGTGTTCTGAAGTCTGAGTGTTCTGAAGTCTGAGTGTTCTGAAGTCTGTTGTGAAGTCTGAGTGTTCTGAAGTCTGAGTGTTCTTTAGTCTGAGTGGTCTGAAGTCTGAGTGTTCTGAAGTCTGAGTGTTCTGAAGTCTGAAGTGTGAGAGTTCTGAAGTCTGAGTGTTCTGAAGTCTGAATGTTCTAAAATCTGAAGTCTGAGTGTTCTAAAGTCTGAATGTTCTGAAGTCTGAAGTCATGTTGTTCTCGTTCCACCCTGTCTCCTCTCTTTCCTTTTCCTTTTTCACGTCCTTCTCTTCCTATTCTTCATCGTCTCATGATTCCTCTTTGCTGTTCTCCATTTTACTTATCTGTATTGGTCAGAAGGGCTTGGCCAAGCTGATCTTCTGACTGAAAATGACCGTATGGTGTGAAGGAATGCACCAACACATACCACAGTCATTTATCATCACGTTCAGTATCACATTGCCACTGGCTTCATCTTTTTTCCATACAAGTCTTCTCACTATAAACGTATACGCGTGACGGTACATTTACGCGTGCATGCATGCACGCGCACACTCACACAGATGGGTAGGAAGAGGCGCGCACTTACGCGCGTGTGCACACAGAAACACACGTATGCCCATGCGTGTGTGGAAGTGCACACACACACACATACACACACACACTCTCTCTCTCTGTGTCTCTTTCTCATTAACAGGTATGCAATAGAGTGGAAGAGATTTAGATCTCTGTGTTTGTGCAGGCACGTGAGTGTCTATGTGCGAGTGTGCATGTAAGCCTTACTTTCGCGACCGCGCGCGCGCGCGTGTGTGTATGTGTGTGTCTATATGTGTGTGTGTGTCTATGTGTGTGTTGTGTGTGTGTGTGTGTGTATGTGTGTGTGTGTGTGTGTGTGTGTGTATGTGTGTGTCTATGTGTGTGTGTGTTTATGTGTGTGTGTGTGTGTATGTGTGTCTATGTGTGTGTGTGTATGTGTGTGTCTATGTGTATGTGTGTGCATCTCAGGAAGCCAGCTCCAAAGCGCTTGGTATTTTACAGAGGAAGGTCTGTGGTGTGTGTGTGTATGTATGTGTGTGCGCGCGCGTGTGTGTGTGTGACATTGTTGAAACAATGGGCATCTCTCTCTCTCTCCCTCTTTCTCGCTGTCACTCTCCCCCCTCTCTTTCTCTCTTGTTGCTTGTCCTCTCTCTCTTTCTCTCTCTGTCTTTCTCGTTCTGTCTCTCTGTTCTCGTTCTCTCTCTCCTCTTCCACCCCTCTCTCTCTTTCGCTTTCTTCTCTCCCCTCTCTCTCACACCCTCATTTTCTCTCCCTCTCTTTCTGTCTGTCGTCTGCTCTGTCTGTCTGCATCCTTCTGTCTCTTCTATCTCGTTTTTCGTGCTCTCTCTCTGTCTCTCTTCCGCCCCTCTATCCTGTGTTCAAATGTGGCATGGTATTTGTGTGCTCGTTCTCTTCTGTCCGTCCGTCTTCTGTCGTCTGTCCTCTTCCGTTCTATGTGTAGATGTATTTAATGCACGTTGTCCGTCTTCGTCTCTGTCTGTCTCTCTTTCCGTTCTCTGTGTAGATGTGATTTAAATGCAACGTGTCCGTCTTTCTACATGTCTGTTTCTGCCGAACATCTACCAAGAAAGAATAAAAAAAAACTGGCACCATCATCAGTCAGACAACTATTGGTAACTAGCACTGTGCAGACTCCTGCAGTGTGAAATGGAAAGAGTTTGGGCTTTTCCTTTAACACAAATGATAATGATGATAATAATAATAATAACAATAATGATAATAATAATGATGATGATAATAATAATAATGATAATATAGTAATAATAATAACTATAACAACAACAATAATAATAATAGTAGTAGGCCTCCTTCGGTCATGACTGACCATGGACAAAGTACATCCGTTCTAATGTCTAAATGGGCTGTCTGCTTGGTCCAAGCAGCGTCGCCTGTGACTGTACAGACCAATGCGAGAGAGGCAGTCTCTGTCGCAGCGGTCGCATGTGTATGCTGATGCTGGTCTGTTGGCTGTCATCCCTTTTCTGCGAACTCGCTTTTCTGCTGCAGCAGCTGACAGTTTGTCCTCACCAATCCGCAGCTGTTTCTTGAGAGTAGTTCTCCAGCTGTTGCGGTCGTCTGCGAGGTCCTCCCAGGACTCAGTGTTGATCTCAAGCGCCTTCATGTCACGCTTGCAAACGTCTTTGTATCTCAGCTGTGGGCAGCCAATGTTTCTCTGCCCTGTGGCAAGCTCACCATAAAGGATGTCTTTTGGGATGCGACCATCTTCCATGCGGCGAACGTGGCCCAACCAGCGCAGCCAACGCTGTCTCAGCATGGTATGCATGGTTGGGAGGTCCAGCGCAGGTTAGGACTTCGGTGTTGGTCACCTTGTCTTGCCAGGAAATGCCAAGTATGCGCCGTAGGCTTCTCAGGTGGAAGGTATTGAGCCTTTTCTCCTGATGAGCATGCGTGGTCCACGCCTCGCTGCCATACAGCAAGGTGCTGAGGACACAGGCGTTGTACACAGCCATCTTTGTCTTTGTGGTCAGCTTGGGATTTGTCCACACCCTTTGTGTGAGGCGGGCTAGTGTTGTGGCTGCCTTCCCGATCCTCTTGTCGACCTCTGTGTCAAGGGAGAGGTTATCGGTGATGGTGGACCCAAGATATGTGAATTGATGGATGGCTTCAAGCTCGTAGTCATCAATGGTGATGGCTGGTGGAGATGGCGTGTCTTGGCCCAGGACGTTTGTCTTCTTAAGACTGATGGTCAGACCAAAATCTTTGAAGGCCTGGGAGAAGCGGTCCATTAGTGACTGCAAGTCCCGCTGAGTATGGGTCACAACTGCAGCATCGTCGGCAAATAGCATGTCTCTGATGAGGGCTTCACGGACCTTTGTCCTTGCTCTGAGGCGGGCGAGGTTGAAGAGCCTGCCATGTGATCTGGTCCGCAGGTGGATCCCTTCTTGCGCTGTGCTGAACGCATGCCTCAGGAGGAGAGCGAAGAAGATTCCAAAGAGGGTTGGGGCCAGGACGCAGCCTTGTTTCACACCGCTGCGTACGTCGAAGGGCTTGGAGAGGTTTCCGTTGAACTGCACCATCCCTTTCATGTTGGAGTGGAAGGACTCAATTAAGCTGTGCAGTTTGGGGGGGCAGCCGATTTTTCGGAGAGCCCTGAAAAGGCCATCTCTGCTGACTAGGTCAAAGGCCTTGGTGAGGTCAATGAATGCCACATACAGGGGCATCCGCTGCTCTCTGCACTTCTCCTGGATTTGGTGAAGGGAGAAGACCATGTCTACCGTGGATCTATCTGCTCGAAAACCACACTGTGATTCCGGGTAGACGCGTTCAGCCAGTTTCTGCAGGCGGATTAGGAGGACCCGAGCATAGACTTTGCCAACAATGCTGAGGAGCGAGATACCTCTGTAGTTGTTGCAGTCGCTCCTTTCGCCCTTGTTTTTGTACAGGGTGACGATCTTGACGTCCCTCATGTCCTGTGGTACAGCTCCCTCATTCCAACACTGACAGAGAACTGCGTGCAAAGGGTGCAGAAGAGAAGTCTTGCAGTGCTTGATGAGGTCTGGGGGAATTCCGTCGTTGCCAGGTGCCTTCCCTGATGCCAGGCTATCAATGGCCTTGCTGAGTTCGTCCGCAGTTGGCTCTGCGTCAAGTTCTTCCATTACCGGCATGCACTTGATGGCATCGAGGGCTGAGGGGGACACCATGTTCTGTGTGGAGTAGAGGTCGGAGTAGTGTTCCGCCCATCTTTCCATCTGTTGGCTAGGATTGCTGATTACTTCCCCAGTGGAGGATTTGAGGGGGGCGATCTTGCTCTGTGTTGGTCCCAGTGCCTTCTTGATGCCATCATACATTCCTTGGATGTTGCCTCTTTCAGCAGCACTCTGTATCTCTTCGCTGAGCTCTGTCCAGTACTCGTTTGCGCAGTGCCTGGCGTTAAGCTGAACCTTACTTCTGGCAGCCCTGAGGATTTGCAGGTTCTTCTCACTGGGTGACCGCAAATACTTGGTGAGTGCGGCACGCTTGGCCTCAACAGTGGGAGTCATCTCTGATGATTTGGCCTCAAACCAGTCGTGGGACTTCACAGTTTTCTTCCCAAAGGTGGCCATAGCAATGCGGTGCATGGTGTCTCGTAGCGTTTTCCATCTCTCAGTGGCAGAGTCTCTGGGCTGCAATGCATCGTATTCTCTCTGAAAGGCCTCTGCGAACTGTTCTACAAGATCTGGCTGAGACATCTTGCTGACGTCAATGCGAGGGTTCCCTTGTTTCTTTGAGCAGTGGAACTTCTTTGGTTGTAGCCTGATCTTGCAACATACCAGAGAGTGGTCTGTGTCGCAGTCAGTTATTATAATAATAATAATAACAACAAGAAGAATGATAAGAGTAATAATAATAATAATAATATTATCATCATCATCAGATGCCCTACTGCATGGCGTTGGCGATCATGGACTTCCATCTGTCTCTATCTCTCATTGCCCCTAGCATCTCCCCCACCCTCCTCGTCCCCAGCCACTCTGCAAGTCCGTCCAGCATTTTCTCCCTGGGTCTACCCGGTGCTCTCCTTCCCTCCAGCTTTCCCGTTGTGACCAGGTGCTCCAAATCCCCCTTCCTCATAAAATGGCCTATAAATGTTGCCTGTCTTTTCCTAATCTTCCTTATGAGTGATCTACTTGTGTCTGCCTCCATCAAGACTGTCTCGTTTGTTTTCTTTGCTGTCCATAATAATACTAATAATGATAAATGAAAAAAGGTAAAGGAATGAACAAGACGATTAGAGGGTTGATGAAGAGGTATGCGGTGGACAGAATGTAATTTGTTGTGGTAGTGGTGTGCTTTTTATGTATGTATGTGTGTATGAATGTATGTATGTATGTATATATGTATGTATGTAAGCCTATGTATGTATGCATGTACGTATGTTTTTATGTGTATGTATGTATGTGTGTATGTATGCATGTATGTATGTATGTATGTCTGAGTATGTATGTATGTATGTAGCCTATGTATGCATGCATTTCTTTTCTTTATTTTATTGGGGTTGGAGAATGGACTATAGCAGCCGTGATGACGGAGATGATAAATCGTGTTGGTGAGCTGATGTAGGCTTTGTGTAGAATGTTGGAGATGTGGTTGTGTGGGGCGTTGGTGTGGTCTGTTCGCACTAAGGGATTGTACGTGTTTTTAACTGTTTTCACTGTTTTGATGGCCGGTAGACTGGCTGGAAAAGTTGGGTTGTGTTTTCATCCGTTTCCATGTGTGTGTGTGTGTGCATGCATATGTGTACAAATGTGTGTGTATGTATGCATGTATGTGTACGTGTGTGTGTGTATGTGTGTGCATGAATATGCGTATGTATTTGTAGGCATGCATGTGTGTGTGTGTGTGTGTTTGCGAGAAAGAGGAAAGAAACCCTTTCCAAACCATTTTAAATTTTAAGCCATTGTTAATTTAGCAGAATATTCTTTAAATTCATGCCTGCATTTCAGTTCAAACTTTCTCCCACACATCATGATGATAATTCTAGTCTTCGTGACAACGCCATAATTTTCTCCCACACATAATGATGGTAGGCCTAATTCTAGCCTTCGTGACAACGCCGACAGTTTCGTTCTGTGCTGGTGTAAGGGAAACAACTCAGCTTAAATGACAAACTATTCTTGCGTGGGTTGTTCCCCTTCGTCCAGCAAGTACATCTTGAACACTGCAGTTTTAAATAATGCAGGGTGTGTGCGTGTGTGCGTGCGTATGTTTGTGTGAGTGAGAGTGAGAGAGAGAGAGAGTTTCTCAGTGACTGTGTCTGTATGAATTCATGTGCGTTTCTGTGTGTGTACCTCTGTATCTGTGTTGGTGTGTGTGTGTGTGTGTGTGTGTGTGTGTGATATTTGTTGTTTCACTGTAACCTTGAGAACAAGCATTAGCTGAAATCCATAAATCTTGAAGTGAAGCAAAGATAATGGTAGACCGACATAAAAAGTAAAAAGAATCTAATGTAAAAACTGGTTGTTGAGAAAGTCCTGTTCACACACAAGACTGAATAAATACTGATTCTTGGCATTGTTGTGGTCCTGTGACCTTATCATCCTGACTTCTACATTTATGAACTTGTGATATCTTGGTCTGTATCTTTAACTTCAATTAGGTAAAGATCCATCCACTGAAAGCTGAGATCATCTTGTTCACCACTGTTTTGTTTTAATTTATAATGCTACCAATTTTGAAGAACAAGGTCTCCCAACAGTGTAAAAATCGCTACTCACAGTTCCGTAGTTTTCGATGGCGTTCTCGCCATCTTCGTCAGCGCTCTAATGCTGTCTGCGTGAATCTCTACTCAGATCTCGCGAACATGGGATGAACCCAGTTCACGAGATCGAATCAGAGAATGGTACACCGGGGGCAGGGTGTAACGGCCCCGGTCCCTGTTGAGCGGGGGGTTGGTGGCTGCGATGTAGATGGCCTCCTTGACTCCTCGCTGGAACCACTTATTTTCTCTGTCCAGGATGTTGACATTGTCCGCACTGAATTGATGTTTTTCGGCGTGTAGGTGAGCTCCTACTGGAGAAGAGTCCCTCTTGTGTTCTGTTAGTCTCTTCTGAAGGGGGCGTTCAGTTTCACCGACATAATGTTGGTTACAGTCCTGGCAGTCTATTCTGTATATAATGCCAGCTTTGTCGAGTTTGCTGGTTTTGTCCTTGGGGTGACCAGCTGGCTGCGTATGGTGTTGGAAGGTTTGGAATGTACAGCCACCCCCAGTTTTCTGATCTTTCTGGACAGAGCGTCACTCACACCTCCTACGTATGGGATGGTGATGTGTCCCTTGCGCTGGTGTTGTTTCACTGGCCGTTGGGATGCGGTGTTGGATTTCCTGCCTCCCGGGCTGTTCCAGGCCCACTTTTTGTAGCCCGAGATGGTGAGCACTTTTTTCAGGTGGTTTGTCTCCTTGTCTTTTGCCTCTTGGGTACTGCATATGGTGTTAGCTCTGTGGGTAAGGGTTCGAATCACTCCCAGTTTGTGTTCAAGGGGCTGGTGGCTGTCGAACTGTTTTAATTTGTTTGTTTTCTTTTTGTACTATACTAACCAAAGAGCCTAGGAGTAGGACAATTTTTCACAATGCATGTTGATGTGGATGATAATGATGATGCTATACAGTTCCATTCTGGACTGAGACCATGTGATAAAGCTGTATTCTACGTTTTCTTTCATGATAGTAATACCTTCTGGTGTCAACTGTACTTGAGAAATAGAGACATTTGAGTAGCACTCTGAGTTACACATCCATAGAATGGACAAAACTCGACCATCCCAGTCTTCCAAATAATCCACCAGCACACTGGATAGGAGCTACAATGATTCTGACAACTCTGAATAGATTCAAACCCACAACCTTCCAGTCGCTAGTCATGTGCAAACCACATAGCATAGTGACTGGTTTATTGACACTTTTTGGTCACACACACACTCTCTCTCTCTCACAGACATGGCCACCCCCCCCCCCCCCACACACACTCTGTCACAGACACAGCCACACACACACACAATGTGACCACATACACACACACACTCCTGTACCATGTTTTAATTTCAAAAAGTCGCAACAGTCAAAGGTGTATACTTCGACAAGACGATAAGAAATTAAGACAAATACAAACCGTTGTAATATACAATAAAAAGAAATATTACAAACATACAACAACAATAATGAGAATCAAAAAGCAGTGAGAACTGCATTCCATCCACCATTACCTACATTGCCTGGACTTCACAACTGGGTTGGAAAAACAATCCACAATACAGTGGAAACCATTTATAACAGGACCGGTTATAACAGGAATCCGGATATAACAGGGCTTTTTTCAATCCCCATTTTTTCTTCCTCTTTGTCTCTATTAAAACTTATCGGCAATAACAGGGAGACAAGAGGGCTCGATCGGTTATAGCAGGGATGCCGAGACGGGCTCTGCAGCAGAAAGGCCTAGGCCTAGACTCAGCACGCCACGCAGTAGGCCTAGATCTAGATCTAGGCTAGCCTTGGTATACTGTGTACTGTACACTGAAAGAACGCTTCGCAATGCGAGCGTGATGCGTGCGCAAGCATGTAGGCCTGAGGCCACTGAGTCAGTGACTGACTGCGCCATCATTCAGTTTGTAAGCTTACTGCACACTTACACCAGACCAGATCTAGGCCTAGATCTACTGTTTATCAAGAGTTAGTTGATCAGTCCTTATTTCCCTTGATATCTGATATAACAGGGATCTGATATAACAGGGATTATGATTTGGTCCCATCATCCCTGTTATATCAGGTTTCCACTGTATATATTATAGCTAAATTATAGCAAAAACAAAAATGGAAAAGAAAAGAAACAGGAGACCTTGCAATCTGAATTTGGAAAAAAAGGGCAAGAAGACAACATAAGAAAAAACCCCAACAGACTTCAGCTCTGAACTGAACCCCCACCCCCAAAAGAAAACACACAAAAAAACATACTTCTTCTAATCCTTAGGAAATGAGGTAATACAGACCTCACAATTCTCAGGTCAGCTGTTTGAGGGTGGACCTCATTCCTCTCTCAGTCTCACTGCTTCAGCTTCCCCAACTCTGAACAGGGTTAAGTACCAACTCACAGCTGGGTGGAATGGAAGCCACCCACATAAACTTTCTCCAGCCATGGTTCAACACACGGGCCCTCTGCCTCTACACAAACCAGGTCTAAGAGACTGTAGAACTGAACTTGGACGGAGTGGGGATGGGGGGAAGGAAGAGACAGAAAAAGAAGAAAGAAGTGAACCTGGGGCAGGGGGTTGGGGGGGGGGGGGTAGAAAAAGAGAGAAAGAGACAGACAGAGAGGCAGATTTAAGAAAACCCAAACAGGAGTTTTAAAATTGACCTTAGAAAACGACATACTTTTATGGTGACAACGGAATCTGGGAAAACTGCACAAGTCACATTATTACTACTACTACTAATAATAACAATAATATTGATAACACCACCACCAACATGCTTAAAATATAGTGAAGCATGGGAAAAAAGAAATCCACAGCTGACTTTATATCAACTCAACTAATAAACAAAACAAACAAAGTGACTCATACAACTACAAGACATCACAACATTAAACAACAAGGCAGACTGTGCAACTGAATTAAAAAACAATGAAACAAATCGAAACCCACTGACACAGCAGACTTCACAGTATCCTTGGTTGACATTTAACTTTGAACCAGATGGGTCGGGTCAGCAGGCTGTTGTCTCCAAACTTTGTGACATGCACATCAGGGACAGATACACATTTACCCCCAAGACGTGAGTATGTTGCTGTCTTCAGCTTGGACATTAGTTCTTCCTCAGTTTCTGTGTCAGACTTGGGGAAAGTGATTGATCTCTCCAGAAACTCCAGATCACACCAGTCTCTCAAGGAGACTAGGATGTTGATAGAAGAGCTGCTGATACGTCCATGAAACCACAATCTCTCCAGCTTTGGACACTGCTTGACTGTATCAATCAGGATGCTATCAAAGTCGGTCTTGCTCTCATCATTCCATGAAAGTTCTCTGAGAGTTTTAGAGTAGGCTGACAGTAGTTTCAGCAGCTCTTTCCTAGCACTGTCATTCTCACTGGTATCAGTAAATTTCTCTATTTCGACAAAATGAACTGGGACTATGGATGGCAATGCTGCTCGAGTTGCTACACAGTTCACATAAGACACTACAATAAGATACACTTTCACATCTGGGAAGGCACTGATCAGCTGAGGCCACTTTGTAATGTCCTCCTGGAAGTCATTGAAATGGCCATCAATGTAAAACTTTGTAAACTGAGTGTTCATGGATGTGGACAGCGTCTCTAAAAGTAGATCTGTCAGATACAAAGGATCTATGTTGAGAATTTGTAAGTTCCGGAATCTTCCAATGCATTCTACCACTTGTGGAATGGCATGGACTCCGATCAGATGTTTTCTGATTTGTTTTGACAGGTCCCAGCATTAGCTTTTTCAGACTGTCAGTAAAGGGGGCAACCTTAATGCTTCCAAGATAACTGAACCCCCATCACTATATGACCAACTACAAAAATGAATGACCAGTTCCTTCAGTCCTTTAATTTTCTCCGACGTCAGACAGTTGCTGATTAACTGACTCGTATCACTCAGCAATGGTTTCCCAGGACACACACTGACAGCTCCTTCACAAAGAATGGAAAGATGTGTCAATTTAAAGTTCTTTATAGCTTTATACAGAATCTGGAAAGACTCGTTGCTGAAGCTGAAACCCTGAAGATGGTATATCTCAAATTCCATTTTCTGAATCTGATGGCTGTGGGACTGTAGCACGGACATTTCTGTGGAGCTCAATTTTATTTCATCAGTTCTACGCTCGCAGGTGCGATTTCCCACATGGATGGCCGCGGAACGCCACAGGATGGACTCTGTCTTACAGACATTGTAGACAGTCCAACAGGTCACAGCTAATGCTAGTCTGTCCCGTTCTTCCAAATTGGACACGATCATGGTCCAAACTAGTTGTGGTAACTGTGAAAAGTCAGGTTCTTGATTTTCAGTTATTGATGATTCCATTACATATTCATCCTGGTTTATATTTGTTACAACATTGTGTTGCCTGCCATTTCTTTCACAACTGTCATTGTCATTTTCACCTCGCACACAACGTCTCTTTCGGAGAGTTTCCATCTCTGGCACAGAGTCATTATGGCGCTTATTTCCAGGAAGTCGACAGCGTGCCATCTCTGCTTTTGAGATGTCCAGTTTTCCTGTATGATGTGTCACACAGCCATCCAGTTGAGCCAAGTCATGGGCCTATGAGATTCTGGTACCTGAAAAGGTAAATCAATAAATGAATAAATAAAATAAAGATTTAATTATTATATGATTGGAGTATTTCAGTCCATAGGGACTAAGACACTGTGCCGATAGATGGACGACTCCACGGCACACGCCTGAGTATAGTGATATGGAAAAACTTCTTTTGGCCATGCAACACATTTCACCTTCACTATGATAGACACACTTACACTTACAGGCAAGTTCTCAAATTCACTGGCCAGCCACAACATTTCAGTCTTCTCTCCTGATGAAGGCCTTCTGAGGAGACTAAAGGTTTGTGCCTGGCTGAAAGTTTCTTCATCACTTTGAAGGCTAATTCAGAAAACCATCTCTGTGCTATGATATCATTACTGTTATAGACTTTCAAAAGATGAAAGTTAAAGCAATATACTTATAGAGATTGGATATATATGTGGATGACCACCTGACTGCTTTCTTATATACTTATAGAGATTGGATATATATGTGGATGACCACCTGAACTGCTTTGGGTATTCAGGGGGAAATAGGCCTTGCATGAGGATTTCAGCAAGTTTTGAGTCAGCTTTAGTGAGATCTTAACCTGCGCTTTTTTCTGTATTATGATCTCAACTTCCATATGGTCACAGCTAAAAATAGCATAAAACCTGCTGCGCGCTCTGCTAGAGCTTATTCTCCATACTCTATATATTGCACATTTTGTCATAAAATTAGCATTATGTGAAAGGGAAATAATTCACCTTTGTGCCTGGTTACGCCTCCCCCTCCCCCCAAAGTATTGATAACTATTCAGGAAATACATTTTTTTCTCATTTGTTTACACCAATATTGGAGTTCATTCCTGTAACACTTGCACAATCCTGTGAGAGATCCACCATAATGAGAAAAAGAAACGTTGATATTCAAGACTTGATCAACACTGAATTGAATGCATAAAGCCCTTGCACTTTTACTCTGGCAAATGGAGTATGCAGGAAGTCAATATGTTCCAAGCAAATTCTGGTAAGAGCACACAATCATTTGTCGTGAAATTATCCTTACATGTAGAAATCATCAAATTAGTATTAACTTAGGCAAAACCCATAAAGTAAAAATAACAATTCTCTCAAAAATTAATGTAATTTCATTTGGCTTATCCACAAGAGCGATGTGAGGCTTACAGTATGCGCAGTCTGCCATGAAACTCAGCTTTTGCTTTCTGTCATGAACACTACATTATGTCCTACGTTTTTCATGCAGACTGACAATTTGGCTTTCTTGCACTAACCGCTTTTAATTAGTCGTTTTATTGATACTGCTCTCTGCCTTTTGCACCACGAAACATCAAAAGCTTGTTGCTGAAGCTCAAACCCTGAAGTCTGTATATCTCACCTCGCACACGTCTCTTTTGCGGAGTAACGTCCCTTTTGGGGAGTAACCATCTCTGGCACAGAGTCATTATGGCGCTTATTTCTAGGAAGTCGACAGCATGCCATCTTTGCTTTTGAGATGTCCAGTTTTCCTGTATGGACGACTGCACGGCACACGCCTGAGTATAGTGACATGATGGTCCTTTGCTTGTTTTTTCATTACATATATTGGCATGTCCCTTGCTGTCCTCTTATAATTGTTATAACCAATAACTTAGCACCAGTTCAGCCTTATTCCTTGATCTTGGTAACTTACTTCTTCATTTTTATGTTTGTTTTGCCTTGTTTTTGTGGGGACTGATTAGTCTGATTGTGATGATGATGTCTATCTGACTTCTCAATTTATCGTTTACTACAAGCAGAAAATGTACATTCATCTTTTTACATTATGAATTTAATAACAAAAAAACAAAAACAAAAAAAACCCCTGCATTATTGATGCTTAGTCCCTGCATGAGCAGGCCTAGTTATTGATGGGTCATTGACCACAAGGTAATTGTTGTATAATTGCACTTGTCCAATTATATATGTGTATATATAATGGTGTATGAACAGCTTTAATAAAGTTCTGCAATGCAATTTCATTAAACACTATATAAGTAGGTACCGGCAACCAAAAATTAAACTTGTGAAAAGGTTATTAACACTTACATTTCTGAAAAGTACAAGAAAAAATAAGCACAATGCAAAAAAAGTAAGTCTCTAGCTGTATTAGGTCCAGAGAAAATGGCAGTTTACGCACGTTTTTGCCAATTGTGAAATGCAGCAAGTTTGCAGGAATCTAATATTTCCAGAAGTCCTCAGACAGAGAATGTTATTCCTGATTATAATTCTTAACAACATAAACAACAGAAAAAAGCAAGCATACAAGCAGATCTGTTCATACATTTACACAGCAGTGCTGCAAACTTCATAAATATACCATTTTGTCAATGTTCAAAATTGCATGACAAGCCATTTTTGCACTCCCATTACACAAAAATAAGAAGACAGAATTGGCTAGAGTTCACTTTTTCTCAGAAACAATGTTATTGTATGAAACTTAAATTTTTGGGGGCAGCGTAAAGTGACAAACTCATAAGTTATATGGCTTCAAAAATGGCAAAATAGGAAATTTGAACGATGGAAAAAGCACGGTCCATGTACCAGACCAAATTAGAACGCACATGTGACATATTTCGCTTATTTTTTTATGGATTTCCTTGAAATTTTGCACGTGAATCAAATAGACAGAGAGCTACCAGCAAATTGTTTACAAGCTTAGTTATATTGAAGATAAAAGATATTTTGTATGCATTTGCACCCAAGTAATGTGAGGGCCCATGCGTCGGGCCAACTTAAAACAGACTTAACTCACATTATGTCTTGATGGAATCTCCTGAAATTTTGTATGTGAATCAAATAAAAGCTACAGCTTCACTCTTTACAGGCAAATGTTGCTAATATATACGAGATTTTAAAAATGTGTATGCGTGCACTGATTTAGTCTGAAACAATGTGATCCACAGATGACTTTGTATCATACTAGCTCAGAAAGACATCCTTCTCAATAACATAATGAAACTAAAATGTGTAACAGCAGAAGATACATGCCTGGCAATGCAGTATATGACTTACACTTACAGCCATTTCTATACTCATTCCTAATGTTTATCAATAAGTTATTTTCATCAGTTATTTCGCAGTAACATGCATCTTCCCATATTCACAGACAAAGAAATTTTCAATGTCTGGTCTATCTACTGAAAATCTCTCCACTTCTTTTAAAACTGTCTCAATTTTTGTCTTCAGATTTAGCCCCTGAGGTGACGATTAATCAGTGTTACTAATTTTTGAAACAAAAGCCATGTACTCGTCCCGCGACTTATCACACTCAGTTCTCAACAGTTTTAACTGTAGAAGTAGTTTATTAGTGAGTGTCTGCTGTTGAAGTTTTGGTGGCAGTGTTGTTAATTTCATCCACAAAAAATCATCATTGCCTTGAAAACAAATAGAAATAAAATCCTAATTTTTTCTCAAGTGTTTTCTTTAATTTATGCCAGCTATTACTTTTGAGAGTGAAGTACCCACGGCAGGCGAATCGGCCCTTTTCCCTCCTATTTAGTAAGGTGCGCCGCCAGCATCTTGATAGCACTGGCTGAACCCCGCTTGGCCTCTGACCCCATTTCTCACGTTCCCTAGCCCCTGCAGGCCTTCCGCATTCCTTCTTTGTTCTCACTAGAATTGAGCTCGGTGCCAGAATTTTTCCCACCACTTTAACTGCTCTTGTTTCAATTGCGCTCTTTCTGTCTGAATGACCGTTAAGCATAGCTTGTAGGGAAAAGTGTGTAGATCAGTTCTGTGGTTATTATTTGAAAGGGACAGAATTTGTACCGTGTGATTTGTTTGTATTTCTGTGCTAAGTGTTTTCTTTGATTTTGTTATCATGGAGACGATGCTCACTCATTCTTACAACGAGCATATCGACCGTTTGAACTGTTTGTGTCGACTGTGTGGTGAAAGAGTGAAAAGACAAGTGAAAGACAAACAATTTAAGGTGAAACTGTGTGCCAATGACGCTGGGGATTTATCTCTACTTCATGACATAGACGTCAGCCGGGATTTGGAAAGCAAGCATCCGAAAGGTATGTGCAGTAATTGCCATCATACATTGACTCACTCTAAAAAATATTCCGAAGCTTGAAAAAATGCTGTTTTACAAAATGCAGCCGAAAAGATCAGAAAAAATGTTAGAGAACATCACTGAAAATGATGCCACCAAAGTGCTGATATCAGAGAGCAGGGACGTTTGTGAGAAATATAGACAGCTGGATACACTTTTCTCACAAGTGGGCCTACATGACAAAATTTTTGATAAACTTTAAGTCATTGAAACATAGCGCATTTATTGAAACGTTAGTTATGTATATTGTGGATAAAAAATGAGTGCTAGTGAGAAAAAAGTGTTCGTTGTGTGGAATATGTGAAAACTTAGTGCTGTTCTTTGCCCTGTACACCTACATTACGGCACCGCCTCTTGCTATTTACAGGAAAGTGTCCTTGCGATGTTTCTTTCAGCATGGCATCATGCATTTATGCACCTTTCATCATATGTACAGATTAACGGCAAGAAAAAGAAACTGCTTATTACACTACGAGTTAAAAATGCATGTTTTGCATCGTGACAGTGAGTTTCTTTACTTATTGTTTTTTTCATTAACTTTCAATGTGTTGCACGCGTGGCTGTGCCGTTAAAGTACTACTAGTGTTTGGTATCAATGGAAACCTCAGCTTCTTGACTTTAACGCTACTGTGGTTTCAAAAGATTGTAGAGAAGCATTTTAACGTTATAACAGAATTTATTAAAAAATAAATGTACTCCGCGTATTCCACAAGCCTCCGGCTGACCGACAGTAAGTAAAAAAGAAAGGGTAGGGGCTGATCGCTGCCGCAGAGCGAGCTGGAAGAGCACATCTAAGTTTTGCACGGGAAGCTCTTCCAGCCGTGCGCTGGAGTGTTAGTGAGCAGGCGGTGTGTTTATCTTTTCACAGCTGCCTTTCCCGTTGCTGCCTAGCGCCTGACCTCCAGGTCACGTTTGCTGGGTCAAACAACTTAATATCTGGCAGGGAGCAGGCGTGTACCGGTATTCTTATATTTTGCCATTAGAAAGGCTCACTGGACTTCGTGGAGCTATGTGTCCGTGTTTGCCTGATGCTGTATAGTGTTCTCATAATGTGTGCGTACGTGCGTGCACGCGTGTGTGACTGTGCAAAACCGCTATCTGCTGTTTCTTTGCGATGATAAACATTGTCGAATCTGATCCAGTAGACGACATGCATTCGCCGACCAACTTCCGGTTTGAATTTCTGGCCGAGTACTAGCACAAGTATTATGATTTCGATGTATCTGCTGTTTTCTTTGCGATGATAAACATTGTCCAATCTGATCCCATAAACGACATGCATTTGTCGACCGACTTCCGGTTTGAATTTCTGGCACAAATGTTATGATTTTGATGTATTAAAAACAAAATTCCATCGTATTCATTAAATACTAGCAATATAAACACCTTTGGAAAGTAGTCGCTTCACACAGTTTTACTTCTACTGGCTCCAGGTGGCTTAAAAAAAAATCCCTTGGCGATAAAACATCAAACCGGAGATCGTACTTTCTATTCTTTGCTTATGCAGGTTATACCTGCCGCAAATTTCTTTTAAAATCTTTCTAAATAAAGAGAAACATTAAAAACAATTCACTGAATTAAACTTCTAAGTCAATTTTCATGAAAAATCAGTCGATGTTAGCAACGTTTGTCCTTCAGCTTGACGATCACAGGTAGAAATTCATTGACTGGACTTTCAGCGATCGCTTTGAAAGCCGCCATGATTCGAGGTTCCCATATGCTAAAATGGCAGATCATGGGTACTTGCCCTTCGGAGGCTCGCGCACATCCGGTACAGGTCACATCTCATTGTTCCGTAAACAGTTAAATTCAGCAAAAAATAAGCTGTTTCCGCATCCGCAGACGCGATCTGATATATCAAGGAGGTCCTCAGATATTCTTCTTCAAAGTTTGCCAATATTCCGACCTTTAGAAGTCTAACAAACTAATAATCTTATAAAATAAATATTATACAGGAATGAAGGGCAGGATTTCGACCTGTCAACTGTACTAATTTGCATGAAGGTAGTCCCATGTGACCCATATAATTTAAGTTGTCATTAACCGGTCACCCAAACACTGCCGTGAGCCAGTCACCATTACGTGACATGCGGTGAAACTTCATCGGTCGGCGTGTTTTGTTTTTTTTGCGCAGATTTTTGTATGGGTGCATTTATAACATAAACAAACAGCACAGATCGATAGAGGAAAGACCAATCTTTATCTTCATGATAACAACTTCGTCATTCATGTTCATCTGCAAGAATATTTGACTGATAAACATGTGCAATTTTTCCACTGACTGACACAATTCCCGCATTGCTGAAGAGAGGCTGCCGGTACCTAATATAAGATGACTATGAATACTATGCTGAACAATACTGAATGATAAATAGAAGGACGAAGCTTACTTAAAGATTATACTATTATGCACTGTACTAGATATTGATATTGAGTATGTGATTGATGATTACCCCTATGTACAGTAAGAATGTTGTAACATTGTTTGTACAAACCTTGTTTGATTAAAAAAAAACAACTGGAATTAAAAAAAAAAGTTTTGTAACATACCAAGTAGGTGATAAGATGAGGGGAGAACTAACGTTCCATGCAAATGGTCCCAAGACACCAAAAGCTGGCCCACAGTTGATCATTCAAATATATGAACCTGAAGGGAAAGAGCATCATTATATTCAAGTAAAAAAAAATCATACAAACATAGCATACATGTAATACACATATATATATATACACAGTCATACACGTGCGCGCACGCGCATGCTAGCACGCGCACGTACACACACGCACAGACACACACCATCTAATATCACTCATACTAGTGAAAAGACATGCCTTAATATTCATACTTGAGCAAATCTGCTTCAGTCTATTTTTTTAAACAAAATTTTGAATTCTGCGTCATCGTCCAGGAAATTTTTGAATTTGTTAATGCTGTTAGTAAATTTAATTTCAAAAGGAATTTTATTCCACAATTTAACAATTCTGTTAGAAAAACAAAATGCTCTTGTATTAGTATTTCTGTGTTTAACAAATATTTTTCCTTGTTATACTAGCTTGTGGAAAGGAAAAAAATGTTTCAACTGATAGCTTATCCATCCCATTCATTATTTTGTATACCTGTATTAAATCCCCCCTAACCCTTATTCAGTGAATGAAGTTTTAAAAACTTAAGCCTTTCTTCATAACTCATATTTTTACACTCTATAACTTGTATAAGCAACCTAGTTGCCCTTCTTTGTACATTTTCAATCATTTTTGACTGTCTTATCAAATACGGATTCCAAACAACACTTGCGTATTCTAAATGTGGTCTAACAAAAGCCTTATAGTTATACAACATTAAAAATGTATGTTTAATGTTTATTCATGTACGAAAATGTTCTTTTGATAATTCCTATCATTTGGTTAGCCCTATTTGCTACTCTTTTAATGTGCAGGTCAAAGGATAATTCACTATCAAATATAACTCCCAAGTCTTTTTCCGTTTCACACACACTAATTTTCTGTACATCATTTCCAATTTTCATGAAATATTCTCGTCTAATATTCTTCTTACCAACATGCATTACAATACATGGCATTTTCAAACATTAAAATATAAATTCCAGGTATCTGACCAGTTTTGTAGTATTAGCAAGTCCTGTTGAATTAAATTAACATTGGCAACCTTGTCATATAGTCTTGTATCGTCAGCAAAAATTTTGCAAGTACAGTGCAGTGAATCAGGTAAGTCATTTATAAATGAGTGAAAATATAGAATTGGTACCCCAAAGGTTGCAGAGCAGTCAAAAATAAAGATAGAGGTATAGTTTTACTTTTGCCATATTTTGAAAGCTAAAGCAATGTAGTTTAAGGGAACATAAATTAAAAAGCTGGGTCTCATTTGGTTTTTTTAGTAATTTGCATAATAAATCGAAAATATATCTTGGCGTTGCGTGCATCATAGTGTGACACCACATGGCTCAAAAGTCAAAGTTCTGAAATATACAAAAATACAAAATAATTGCTGCATCTTGTGGTTGTTGGACAACAAAGGAACCAAACAAGATAGAAAACACAAATGTAACCTTTCATATTGTACAGATATAAGCACTTGAAAAGTGTGACACCGTGAGGTACGCAACGCCACTGTGAAAACATTTAAGATTGATCTCAGTTTGCACTATTTTGTAAGAGTCTGTGCATTATCATTATTTTGCATGATCAACAGCTATTGTGTGCATAAGAATCAGATATATTAAATTAATTTCTAGGCAAAAATCAAAAGTATCATCATGATAATCATGTTTTGTGTCATGTTTTCACATGTAACACCGCTGACATTACATGTGACACCGTGAGGTACATGACATATCTTCAGGCAATGATCAAGTCTAAAACTGGCTTTTCCACTTAGATTTTTAAGACCTTTTATCTTTTGTGTCGATACATGTCATCTAACAACACTGGGCATATTTCATCATGCTAAAATTCTTAAAACAGAGACGATGCCGTTACGTTCATCAATGATCAAGTGTGACACACTGTGCCACACACAATCCGATGAGACAAATAAGCCAGTGTTGGGATTTATCGACCCATTTCACTAAAATTACGCTTTACTACACATTTAAACTCATATATAATATTATATACACATCAAAAAGAGATTAAAAAAAAGGCATCATGCACTCATCGCGAACACAGTGAAGGGCTGGAAAAGTCTTGAAGCAAGTTGAAGGGTTGACCTGATTTCACGCAGGGAATTCTCGTTCCGTTCTTACAAGGACACGATGTGTGACACCACACAGATTTTTGTGCTTCTGCTATTTTTAGCAGTACACACTTGTGCACAAATGTCATCACTCGATGTGTACATATGATTAGTCGTTTTAGACAGTCGCTCGACTGACCAGGCAGCGTTCGTCTGCTACAATCGGACTTCGAAGTCGTGGCGTTCCGTGCATCATAAGTGTGACGCCATTCACAAAAAAAATTCTAGAAATTTAATAGTTTGCTTTATTTCTGTTAAATGGTATCGGTTGTAAGGTAATTCATATCTATTTCAAGATGAAAAGCTGAACTTGTGCTTGAGATGAATGGCACTGTGTGTAGCGAACAGGCACTGCACATACCATAGCGTGACTCCGCTTGTGAATACGGAATGGTCATTTTCAGGAGTCTATAATTACGCAACACGCTTTTCAAAATTAATCGCGTTGTCGTCACAGTTTAATTGATGTTTTATTGATGATTTAAAACAATCACCACGCAATAAATTGAAACAGTGTGTGTGTTTGACTGCAACATTCGAAGCACATGTTCAGCTGCAACTTTTCAGCGGCCATATTTGTTTGTATTTCGCACTTAAAGTGCACTTTTCTTAAAAATGAAAATTATTGTGGTGCCATCACTGCTACCACAGCTTTTCCATTGTTAACTTAGTACATTAGTAGCCTTTATGCTACCTGGGAGTTAATTTCTAAGCTGTAATAGAGGAAAATGTTCACTACCCCTTTGGGGTACCAATTCTATATTTTCACTCAAATACTGTAAACAAGATTGGACCCAGTACACTGCCCTAAGGGATCCCGCTTTTTACTTTTGTTTCTTCTGATTCAGCATTTGCTACCTTTACCCTCTGCTTTCGATCATACAAAAAATTTTGGATCCATTTGAGTGTATTTCCTGTAATACCATAAGATGCTAATTTTATGAGCAGTCTTTCGTGAGGTACAGAATCAAAAGCTTTTCTAAAATCAAGATACACGATATCAAAGGGGTCCCCATTGTCCATCATATTGGTGAAATCCTCCATAACTTCTAATAATTGGGTTACACAGGATCTTTTCCCTCTAAATCCATGTTGACATTTTGCATAAAATTTATTACTTTCAAAGTGAGAAATGATACAATCTCTTACTAGTGATTCCAGTACTTTACAAACAATACAAGTTAAACTTACAGGTCTATAGTTCCCAGCGTCACTCCTATTTCCTTTCTTAAACAAGGCTTTAACATCGGCTGTTTTCCAATCCTTTGGTAACTCACCTGATTCTAAGGACTTATTAAATAATATACAAAGTGGCTTTGCAAGTTCTTTACTTACTTCCTTTAGTATCCTAGGGGATATCAAATCTGGTCCTTTAGCTTTATTCGGGTTTAGTTCCTGTAACTTTTTTTCTACCGCAGTTGGAGTAACTCTGATATCACACAATGATATACCATTTGACTTTGAATTTTCTATTAAATCTGGTAATGTACTGATATCTTCTGTTGTAAAAACGCTTGCAACAAATTTATTTAAAACTTCAGCTTTGTCTTCATCTGTAACAACCAGTTTTCCATCATTGGTTTTTAAGGGGCTAATACCTGTATTAACTTTTGTCCTTTCTTGTACATATTTCCAAAATTTTTTCGGGTTACTTTTACTTTCCTTAGCAATATTTTTCTTGTACTCTTTTCTGGTTTTCTTCAACAATTTGGCACATTCATTTCTTACTCTTATATATCTATCATAATCACTACCTTTTTTGGTTCTCAAATATCTTTTATGTATTATACTTCTTTTTAATTTTTCTCAGAGCCTTTTTATCTAACCATATAGGTCTGAAACGTTTATAATTACTAACTTTAACTTTTGGGACACATTCCTCAACACCATCATTTAACACTTTTTTTTTATCATACCCCAAGCACTCTCAACATCCATATTGACCAAGTCACTCCAATCTTCATCCTTCACAATATTATTAAGTTTTCTGTAATCACCCTAATTAAAATCATACTTGTATTTGTCTACTATAGGTGCTTTATACATTGAGACTATACAATTTGAATTTCAATATGTCGTGGTCACTTTTATCAACTGGTTGTAAGTGCTCTATTTGAGATTAAGTTTTCTTCATTTACTAGTACCCAGTCATCCAGAGAAGGAATTTGTCCTTTCCTTCTTCGAGTAGGTTCTGATACCTTTTGAATTAAAAATGCATCACATAAATTCTCAATTATTTTGTCACTTTTATCACCTCTCCACTCTCCATCCCAACCAACATTTGGAAAGTTAAAGTCACCAACAATACAAATCTTATCATAATTATTAAGTTTATCAGATTTTAAAACATCAAACAGCTTTTTGTCATTTTCTACTGTGCTTGTATTAGGACTTCGATATATACATCCTAACAATATTTCTTCACCATTAGCACCACTAAAAGAGCACCATACACTTTCTTCAAGGTCTTCATTATTTAACTCTTCACACTCTCTTGCATTCAAAATTTTTTCAGTATATAATACAACTCCCCTTTGGGGATTTTTTGACACAAACATATCAAAATTAGGAAAAGAATATTGATTCTCAATAAAATCTCACATTCTTCGGCTTGATTTCTGTCAGCCCAATCACACTTGGTTTTAAATCATCTATGAGGGCAAAAATTCATCAGTGGCTGTGCCTTCGTACGTGGCTTTGTTTCAAACAGGGATGTGATTGTGGGCAAGTAAAAAAAAAAAAGGAAATCTAGGGGGTCCGGGGGCATGCCCCCCCGGAAAAAAATTGTAATATTTAGAATAAAAATGGTGCAATCTAATGCATTTTGGCATGTACTTTTAAGGTGAAAATCTGAAGCTTATGCACTTTAAATAAGTCTATTTTATATCAAGGAAAAAATTTTCCTACGCTAAAAGCAACAATTATAAATGAGAAACATAGTACACGGATCATGAATGAATTTCTTCAAAGGCACAGCCATCCAAGCACACCTACTAGGTATGTCACAATCGGCGATTACGCGTGCGCGAAAACTACAGCGGAAGATTGTGACCGGCGTGGCGGCACATGTGAGAGGGTAGGCAAACAATCGCTGTTTGCTTCGTTAATGTATTCATGTGTCCGATAATTACCGATCTGAATACCGAAGTCCGTACTTTTCCCATAATGATCGGGTCATTTTCACGAGCTTCCTCTGATTTGCTGACGTGGCAGTGTTGGTGTGACTTTTGGTGTTTGCGGCCGTATCTCCCAAACTTACAGGTATGAATATTAATTCAAGTGAATTAATTACCAATAAGAACATGCATTTTCCTGCTTATGTGTAAAATTTGGTGCAGTTGTATTGTCAGAAGAACATTTTAGGCCATATTACAGATAGTGGGTGTGGTGACCGTTGTTATTGCGCATAATTGCCTTGTTCACAATGGGCGCAAGACTTTTTAGTGCCGATTAACCGTTTTCTTTTTGTCATACCAGCTGAACCTATTGGAATAAATTCTTCATTTTTCACGACATACAAGACAATGCATTTTTAGTGTACTGTGTAAAATTTGGTGAAAAATTATTGTCAAAGACTGGAAATACAAGCTTCAGTTTGACGCTGGTTGTCAGTCTGAGTCTAGCTGACTCAGCAAACTGTGTCGATGGGCAGCCGAACTTCGAAGGTCTGCTGCCCCTCATTATGATTATCAGCTTCTAGACTTCTGGACTTCAGATTGTCAGATTGGATAAGATTAAAACTCACTACTACTAACTAGGCAAGTTTAGCAAGAATCATAGTGTAGATCTAAATAGGACTACAATAGTTAAGGATGGTGAGGGACAATGGATATTGGTCATGTAGTAGTGTCTCATCTCCTGATATGTGTACACCCACACAACAGTCTTGATGACTGATGTTTGACAGATGCAGCTCAGTGACAACACACACTCACTACACACACACACACACAGAGTAAATACCCAAAGGTGTGATGAGCCGATGCACAGTAATGCTGAACTTCTAAATTTAATATTATCACACTGAAAAAAATCTTGAATTTTCCAAATATAAAGCCTAGGTACAATGATTAAGATTAATGCTTTAAATGTGATCTTTTTTTTATTTCAAATATTCAATATATGCCTTTTAAATTGGTGTGTGTCCAACTGAGCTTAGGCCTATAGGCCTACTGCATTAATGTATGGGCATGACAAACCTCCATCTTTTTTCACTTTTAGTTTGTTTTGTTCCTGTCTAAAGTGCACAAGGATGCTTTGATATGGACTGTTGGCACTGTATAGGTCTAAATACAATGATTATTAGGTGCTAGTAATTGTGATAACTAGTAGTAGTAGTCCTTGTCTGTCATTACTGTTACTGTTGTCATTCAAATGTCCAATAGTGGGTAAGGTCTTTATTCATCCAGATAAAATGAGTGACTCCGATGCCACCCTCCCCCCACCTGGGTATGAGTGGGATGACTCTGAATGTTTCATCGTGCAGTCACAGACTGATGCCATTGTAAGTGGATATTTTGATAATTTTTGTGCAAGACTGACATATGTAGGCCTGTACAGTCAGTCAGCTCATCTTCTCTTGCTGTGTTGATTCACTTAACACATGTTTTAGGATTGTCTCATCTTAATGGTAAATAAAACAGATGCATGAAGTTCTCAAAACAAAAGCTTCTGATGGTGATAAAATGTCATCTTAAGTCAGCTTGAGCATTGTGCTTTCCATTTCTCACACCATCTCTTTGGAATTCACTGTCAGTTGAACCAAAGGATCTGTCAGGTCTTTCTCACTTGACCTGCCTGTTCCACAAGTCAATTGTCATGATATATATATGCACTGCCACTTTCTATCTACTGGTCATGTCCTGCTGTGCAATAATTAATGTTTGTACACATATTGAGTGAGTTTGAAAAGAAAACTTTATTACCAGAGGTTTGCTCTGTAGCCTATATAATGTATGTAGGCTATTTATTATTCTCATTATTTCTTTGGGTTTTGGCATTTTAAAATAAAAATGGGAGAGGTGGTTTTAATGCATGAAGTCTTCATAATTGTATCTCTCACATGAATACATGTACACTAGAGACAGAATAGCACATATACATTTGCTTAAGTGGAACTTTTGAAGACATTGGCATTTGAGAAAAGAATGGTTTTCAGGACAAGAGCCCTCCAGCCTTAAACACTATTAATGATAATGCCAATAATCATCAGGGATATAGTGGGTTGGGCTTTAAACACTATTAATGATAATGCCAATAATCATCAGGGATACATAGCCACCCTTTCATATGAATTTAATGATGTGGAGCAATCATTTTCATCACTGTATCAGATGGAGAGGAGGAAATGGCATAGTTGTACTGAGAAGAACAGTGACTTGTATGCTGCATGTATTTAGCAAAAAATTCTTGGGAGAGGTCAACAGCAAAATGTCAAGAGAAGCCTTCCTGTCAAGCGTGTACACTCTAAGAGGACTGGGGTGTGTCTAGGTAATGACACTTGGATACCCTTCATGTATAATCTTTAGTTTTTTTAATTTTTGTTATTGTTTAAGATTTTCATTTGACATGTTTGGTTTTACACAGATGACTTTCACGATTCCATTCTTACAATGTCTGCACATTTTTGTAATCTCTTCATTTAGCAAGCTGTAAATGTGACTATGGATTCTGTGCTTTTTTGTGTATGTGTGGACTATTTGTATGTAACTCATGTAAATATGTTTCAGAATTTTGTTTTTGCAATGTAGCTTATTTTTATGTCTGGTGTTTGTGCGTGTATGTTATGATATATTTCTGCTGATGCCCTTTTCATCTTGTTACCTGTTCTGTGTATTTATTTTGATATAGCATTATGCATTAAAACATTTGTAACCAAATATTGTCCGTCTTTGTGTTTTTGTTTGCATATAATTTTGTTTTTTGAGTGATATGCATACTGGTACATGTACATATATATATAATATATATATATATATATATATATATATATATATATATATATATATGCACACTTATAACACACATGCACACACACATATTTATGTACATAACACATTATCTTTCATGTTGTATGACAGCTTATGAAAAAGTGTGTGATTACGCAAGGAAAAAAAAAAAACTTTTTGAAAAAGGTCTGCTTGTCAGGGTAAATAATTGAAAAGATACACTGTCCTTACTACCAGCTGAATTTTTAATTCAAAATTGCAATATGAACTTTCCAGATGTGCAAGTTATAAACCAATTCAGTCTGTGAATCTTTTTTCCCCTCAGAACAGCTTAATTAGTAATTAATCTGTAATCTCTAGTCTTAATAAAGACTCATTTCTATGCTACCAGGAAACTTGAGTTTTTTTTCAGTGAAATATTCAAACAATTTTCATGTCTATTTTTAAGGGGTTTTATACTACCATCACAGGCTCTCAATTTTTTATTTTGATTAATCAATATAAATATATTTACATCACATATATCTATACACACATGTATATGATATATAATGATATACATAGGCCTACATATCTCATAATTATAAACATCTGTATATAAAAACCAAGAGGTATTTAATAAATACACAGGTTGACAACTTCTTAAAGGCGGTTGTTCATGAAAAACTGTAATTAATTGATTATTACATAAAGATTCAGCCTAATGGCATTGAATAACTGTTGTAATTTATCATTATAATTATCTTGAGGCTTTACTCAACAATTTTCAAGTAAGAAATTTGATGATTTTGGAAACTGTAAAGATTTTAGGAATCTCAATTAATTTTCGCTTTAGCCAGTTGAGGCAATTAATGAATTAATTCCTAATTAATGCAAAAACCCAGAGATTCATGAAAGTCGTAATCATCTTGGCTAAACAAAGACCTTTCTATGGATACTTGATTTTTTTCAATCGGTTCAGTCGTTCCAAAGTTATGGTGCTTTTTGTGATGAAACGGCACATACGCGGTCACAGTTTTTGCTATGTAATCCATTGAAGGAAAACGTCGAAAATTTAATCATTAAAAAAATCGTAACTTTCGTCACAGACAATCAATCAAAGAACTTTTTATACCATTTTAATGTTCTTTTTTTGCTCTTTTCAATGATGGTAATTACATATTTATTAAAAATATTTGAAATTTTTTGTAACATACCTACACCTACAAAATCTTACTAATGATGCAGGCAAAGACATACCCTCAACAGCAAAAGTATCTTTTTATCCCAGTGACCAGAAAGAGACCACGAGTTGAGCTGGGAGATTCCTTGCGATCTGCTTCTCCACAACCGTCGTGTGAAGCAACTAGGCAAGTTACTTGCTGCGACGATAGCCTGAAACAACTGACGAAGTTGATCAAGTAAAATCGCCTTGACAGGAAGTGACGAAAAGTTCAAAACCACAGGAAATCACGCGTGAGGTGCCGTAACAAAGAGCGATGTCCTATAGGCCTAGGCCCTATGCGATTGTTACCCGCGCGCTAAACCCATTTTTTGAATTCCACCGAGCTGTCTGGAAAAGCGAATTGTGTCACTGTTCCGACTTTAGCTTAGCGCTAAACACTGATATGTTTGCCAGTTGGGTTCAAATTGACTACAATGCGTGCAGCCAAAGCAAGATCGCGCGTGCGATAAGCGTACTTTCAGTTTCGTTGGTTTTCCCCGAGATGGTTGGCAGTGCACGTTCTGTCCACCTCTCCACCTACCTACCCACCCTTAAAAAAAAAGACATCGGATTTAGGCGATTCACGAGACTAGTTCTGGCGACCCAAAAATCGGATTTCCGATTAAAATCGGATAAATCACATCCCTGTTCAAAGCTAGATCTAGTTTGGTATTCAAGCCTATTCAATATTGCTTTTCAGCAAGCTACAATCGCATTTCCTACATAAATTCTTGTGTTTAAAAAGTAGAAATCATGTAACGGATGTCAATGAATAATATTCACAGAAAAAAATGCAAACCTTGTGGTTAAAAATCGTGGAATTTTCGCCGATTTGGTGTACATCTGCTTCTCCACAACCGTCGTGTGAAGAAACTAGGCAAGTGACTTGCTGCGACGATAGGCCTAGCCTGAAAAGGCTCCTGCAGCGTAAATTATCCACATTTATCCAGAGCCTGCCCTTTGATCCGGTTTCCGTTCAAGGGAAGTAACTCGATGATTGTTTTAGATAAGGGTCGTCAACGATGCCGTCCCATGTGATTGGGTTGGGGGTATAGTGGTGGCAGCACTGCGGTTAATTAAGCATATAAAATTATGTTATGTGGCATATGAGCAGATCGTAGTTAAGAATGCCCGCTCGTATGCAGTTATGACCGCAAGGAATCATATTAGTGTCAGAAATATATTGGCAGCGCTTCGAAAACGATTGAATCTGTGTGTGTGTGTGTGTGTGTGTGTGTGTTCGTTCTTTAATTTAACGTCTTTTCACTATAAGTGATATTAGACGGGGGAGGGGGGGGAGGGGAAATTATTTTAAAAAAAAAAAAAAAAAAAAAAAAAAGTGAACAAAATAAAATGTAGAACGATAGTTGGACGGGTTGGATTTGGGCAGAGGGAAGACAGAGGAAAAAGACATTAGCAGGTGGGGGGAACAGTAAAATGGAACGAGAACTTAACACTAACAATTAACTTCAATAACGTGAAGGGAAATTGTAACACTAAAATACAAACCGAATAAAGTTAAAGTAATGCATTAACAGGACTGTGAACTAATGATTCTGAAATTCTAACTAACAACGTTTGATCTGATGTAATTTTCTGGAAATGATTTTCAGAATACTTTTCTTGAGTAAACATTTTCGGTAAAAAAGAACGTAGCATTTTGCAGTAGAATAAACAGTGAAACAGTGTGAACTGTTCGCCGCAAATACACTTGACATTTTTACAATATTTTGTTCTCAATGCGTTTAGCTGAATACGAAAACAAACAGCAACAATCGATCTCAAATGATACATAGAAGAATACTGCAATTTTTTACATACATTTTGAACGGTAAGTTTTATCATTTGTTGTGACACAAACTGTTCATCTGAATGTTCAAGAAATCGAGTCCATGAGGCTGATTCGAGCAAGTTGCAAGCTTCTTTTACGGAGGTATGAACATGTAATTCTATAGCATTATCAGCATTCTGGGCGCCTTGCTTAGCTGCTCTGTCAACTACTTCGTTGCCGTGAAGACCAACATGAGAAGGCACCCAGCATAAACTGATATCTGTACCTTTGACCCTTAAACGATGTATAAGATGATTTGCCTCAGTAATTAAATCAGGTCTTGTGTCGGCATTAAAAGACCGTAAGGCATATAATACAGATTTTGAGTCAACAAAGAGAACTACTTTGAAAGACATGGTTTTAAGATTTACTAGATAATGCAATGCTTGATTAATAGCGACTAATTCCGCTGTAAAGATCGATAAGTTTGCCCCAACGAAAAATGACTTTTTTATCTTAAATTTTGGAACATAAAAAGCTGCTCCAGCACATTTATTTTCTAAGACTGATCCATCGGTAAAAATGTGAAGATGGGTACGGTATTTTTCATCGATGTGTTCTCTTGCTGTGGATATCGAAATGTTGACGTTTTCAGATTTCTTAGCGTCTGTATAATCAATATCAAAAGAGGCTTTTTGCATTTCACATGTAGGGATAGGCGTTGTTGATGGTGTCTCAGCTATTTCATCCATATTTATGTTAGACTGTTTGACCAAGTCAGATATGTAAGTTGAAACAGTCATTTGTGATGAAATGCTTTTTGCTCGCTTTGGAAAGTCAACATCAGACCTGATTTTAATTTCCTTACTCACAAAATTGTCCGTTTGTGAAGTAGTTCTAACTGCAAATTTTGCTGTCGCTAGCTCACGATAGTTGTTCAGAGGCAGAATTCCAGCAACTTTGTACGTTTCCAGATTAGAGGCATGAGTAGGGACACCTAGAGCAATTTTAATACTTTTGCAGTCTAAGCTTTGTATCTTCTTTAATAAATATTTTGGTGCACTGAAAAACACTTCTTGCGCATAGGATAATTTAGATCGTACAAGTGCTGTTGACAGATGAATTAGTATGTTCGTATCCATTCCCCAAGGTAATCGGCTTATTATCTTTAGAAAATTTAGGGCTTTTCTTGCTTTTGTTGAAATATAATCAAAATGGACATTCCAGTTTAATTTCGATGTCATAAAGACTCCCAGAAATTTTACAACCTGTTTGTAATGTAACACTTCACCAAGCAATCTGAAAGTAGGCAAGTTACTTAAAGTACCACCAGAATTAAATAGCATCATGTTAGTTTTTTCCGCTGACAACGACAGACCATTTTCTAACATATAGTTTCCAAGATTATCAAGATCAGATTGATACAATTTCCTAATGTAATTCTGTGCTCTCTGTGGAGTTGTCTTTTTTAAAGTAATATTCATCCAAATACATATATCATCAGCATACTGTGCCAAAACAACACGATTTGAGAGTGCTTTAGGAAGATCCTGAATAAGGATATTAAATAAAAGCGGTGCTATCACTGAACCTTGTGGAATTCCCATATCAAGATGTCGTGAAGTAGAATAACTAGTTCCCACTCTTGCCTGAATAGTTCTATTGGCTAAAAAAGACTTAATGTAATCATACATATTGCCAGATAAACCAATAGATTTCAGCTTGTACAATAAACGCGTATGCCAAACTTGATCGTAAGCTTTTTTCACATCAAAAAATGTAGCTAAAAGACTTTTTCTGCGGGCAAACTCTTTCTTGATGTGAGTGGTAAGTTTAACCAGGTGCTCAACTGTAGATCTCCCTTTTCTAAAACCAGCCTGATTTACTGGAATAACGTTATTTTTATCACAGTAATGTACAAGTCTGTTTAATACCAATTTTTCCAATAGTTTGCTCGTATGGGACGTTAAAGCAATAGGTCTGTAACTGTTTTTATTGTTTTTAGGCTTTCCTGCTTTTAATACTGGTATAACAACAGACGTTTGCCATAATTGTGGTATAGTTCCACCAGCCCAGCATTTCTGAAAAATTTTGTGTAAAAAAATAATATAGTTTTCTGGAAGATGTTTAATCATTTCAGTTGAAACTGCATCAACACCTACCGAACTCCTTTTGTTGCGCAGAGACAAGATAGTGTTTTTTAACTCTTCTAAGGTGATTGGAGAATTAAACCAGAGATCATTTTGAGGTATTGGATCAGTGTAGATAGGGTTGTTAGCTGCCATTTCCCTGTAGTGTTTGCAGGTAGGAGTCAAACCATCTACTTTACTATTTTGGGCAAAAAGTTCCACAAAAGTTTCAGCTTTGTCCATGTCGGAAAGAAATTTGTGACTTGTATCAATCATTATTGGACACCTAGGTAAGTTGGCTCCATTTTTCATTTGATTCATTTTTGTCCATACTTTATGGAAATCCTTGAAATCTGAAATTTCTTTTGTGCAGTATGATGCCCAGTAATTTTTCTTTGCTTCAGCGATGATTTTATTACACTGGGTGTTAGCTTTTTTCATTTCCATATGATCTTCAGGTTTCCTGCTTTTGATGTAGATTTTGTATTTCTCTTTTTTATACTGAACTGCTTGCTCACATACCTCCGTCCACCAAACATTACCCAAACGGTTATTAGACTTAAAAGTTTTGAGTTTCGGGATGGAAAGGTCTGCAGCAGCTAGAACTGACTCCTGGAATTTAGAAAACATAACGTCTACATTTTCACTTTCATAATGTGTGAAATCTCGAATAGAAAGAACAGTCTGAAACAAGGACCAATCAGCGCGTGTATAATTATATTTTGGTATAATATCAGGAATGCTGTCTTTCATCCTGATGTTTTCGTTAGTTAGTGTTATGAGGATAGGTAAGTGATCACTTCCTAAAGTATCTCTGTGAGTGTCCCAGGTACAGCAGGGTACTAATTCTGGTGAGATTAAAGACAGATCGATGGCTGTTGCCCGATGTTTGGAAATATCAGGAATTCTAGTGACACTCCCATCATTCAAAAGGAAAAGCGAACTGTCAACTATATTTTCTACTAAACGATTGCTTGTCACAGTACAGCAATCTTTTTCCCAAAACGGGGAGTGGGAATTAAAGTCTCCACCTATTAGCCATTTACCGTGCAGCAGATCCGGAATCGTGCGCAGCCATTCTGTGTTGTGGTCATTTGGACCTGTTGGCAGGTAGACTGACAAAACGTTCAGGATAAAAGAATTACTGAATTGTACTGTAGCGGCACAAGCGTGTAAGTCTTCAGTTGACGTTAAAACTGGGGAAGTAAATATGTGATATTGTAACTCTTTAAGTATGTATATCGCAGTGGCTACTTTCTTCCCGGGATTCCCATAGGCATACACTGGTGGATAATAGTAATTTTGGAAATTGGGAAGTTTGGTTAGTATAACATTAAGCGACTGCAGAATCAAGACTTCACACTGATTTGAGGCAAGGAAATGTTCCAGGTATGCTGAATTGGTGGAAATAGACCTACAATTCCACTGTAAAAAATTGATTTTCATAGTCGGCTAATCCCTTATTTTCAATTAACGGTGATTTGTTTGAAAATCACGTATATTTGGTTTTCCGTGTACGAGGAAAATGGGGGGGGGGGGGGGGGAATGATTACTTTTACTACAAAGTAAAGGTAGAAACAAAAAATGAGTAAAACTATGGAGAAAAGAAGTCCTACTAATCAAGATAAGACTTTTGATCTAGAACAGAAATAAATTATAAATAAATTAAATAATAGTATACACGCCTTCAAATGTACAGAGATTATAGTCTGAGTCCTGACTTTCACCAAGAGAACTGTCAGAGATGACGAGGAAAAAGTCCTGTGACATGAAACGTTGGTCACTGTAGATCTACTACTATTCATTCAAAACATGTTGTATGACAGCCACCACGGTTCATAGCTGTCAAAATAGGGGAACGGTCCTCGGGAGAATCTAGAGGCGTGTGGCCGTGAAGGTCGTGATCCTCCTGGTCTTCTAGGCGTCTCCCAAAATAGATCCCGAATGTGTCTTCCCAGGTTCCCGCTATCACGCTGCTTCCTCTGGCGGTGGGGTGAATATTGTCCTGTAGAAACTGCTGGTTAGTTCGAAGGTTATCATGGGAGACAAATGAAAGATTTTTTTATGTTAACAAGTTCAGCAGATAAAAAGGCGTTAAACAAATTCCGCCGAACTTCCATACGTGACTGTCGTACAGGGGCGACCTTGCTGATGACTATCTTTGTGTTTGGATATTTTTGTGTTATATGTTTGATGGAAGAAGCTAAATTTTGTGTTGTTGCTTTGAGATCTTTGCTATTCAGTTCGTGGACACCACAGTGTAAAACAATACAGTCTGCAGGACTGTCAAAGTTGGAAAGTGACTTGTCTAAAGATTTTTGTATGTCATGAATGTTATTCACAGTACTTGAGTCTCCTTCAAAACCATAAGATCGTCCCAGTCGTCTCGAGTGGACACCTTTCAACACTGGATCATGGATAGTCAGAACATAGGGAAGGTCGTGGTTTGTTTTACGTTGTTCTGAAATCTTTTTGGTGTGTGACGTTGCGTCCTTGAGCTGTGATGTGACGTCTTTAGCTTTTTTGATGTCATGGTGTGTGTGTGTGTGCGTACGTGCGTGTGTGTGTCACTGTGTGTGTCACTGTGTGTGTGTGTGTGTGCGCACGTGCGTAAATTTGACATTTTTGTTTTGTTTTTATCCACGTAAAATGTGTCTGTATACTTTTTGTGTCTGCATTTTGGTGTATACACAATTGTTCAGGAATACCTTTTTCATGTCATACTCAAACCATACTGCTGTTTTCTTTCCTGTTACATGTCACTCTTGTATTGTTGATGTGTCATTGATTTATATCTTTATGTATACATCCTCTATAAAGTACAAAGTGCTTAGGAGCTGGCTTCCAGACATTTTGAGCCATATCTATTATTATCATTATTATCATCATTATTGTTATTATTACTGTTATTATTATTATTATTATCATTATCATTAATGTTATTAATACATTATTATTGTTATTATTATTATAATTATTATTGTTGTTGTGTTATTCACTAGTATCAAAACAGATAGATGTTCGGCATCGGCGGATAATTTTTTCTAGCAACCGTTGCCTTCCCGAAAGTCTTAGTGAGTCTCTGATTTCATAAGACCGATTAATATGGAGTTACTTCCCTTGACGTGTAGTCTGCCGTGAGCTAATCCTACAACCACCCTTTTGGAAGAATCAGCAATATTTATCAGATGAACAGTTTCTAAATAAATATATAAACTTTCTTCATTTGTTGAGTTCATTATCTTCCATATCTTTTTGTCCATTTTGTTACATGTTGTTGTTCATGATCTTTTTTCTTTTTCTTCTTCTTCTTTTTAAACAAATCAAGCCACTGTGGTTTTTTGTTTCTTTGTGATCTGCAGAGAGTTGGGGTGATGTCTGGAGTTGGAGATGTGACATCTGGTGATGCAGGCATTGGAACAGGAGACTGTTGCTGAGATGTGGGTAGAAGTTCATGGGAAGAAGAGTGTGGGGAAGAGGGTGGAGGTGATGTAGGTGTGTCCTCAGCCATTGCAGTCGTTCCTTGTAGGGACTGAGCATCACTAGAGGTTGCATCAGGTGTGTGTGGTTGTGTCTGATGGGGGCCACTGTCTGTCTGGACGATGAAAGAATGGGAACTGTGGTGTTTTCCCAAGACTGTTCCTGATTTCTTCATGTCCTTAATATAAAGACAGTGTCACCAGGTTTCAGGGGTGTTGCTTCTCTTGAAGTGTGACGAAGATTGAAGTAAGAACATTGTTTCTGTTTCATGTTCTCTTCTTTCTGTCTGATGAGGGGGTGATCAGGGATCTTTGGGAGAAGGTTGGAGGGAACAATGGGGATTTTTCTTTTCAATTTTCTTCCCATCAAGAGTTCACTGGGTGATTTTTCTTCTAGCAGTGGACTCGCCCTGAACAGAAGGAGAGCATTATAGAGATCCTTTGCTTTTTTGAGTAGGTTCTCCACTGTCTGCACGGCTCTTTCGGCCTGTCCATAACTTTGGGATAGTGAGGAGAGCTTGTGGTGTGTGTGAAACTGAAATCTACAGCAAAGTTGCGGAAATATGTACTGACGAACTGAAGGCCATTGTCCGAGACAATAACATGACGGATGCCATGGATCGCAAAAATGCTCTTCAATTTGCTGATGAGGTTGTTGCTCATCTGGTTGTCCAGGTGACGCAATTCTGGCCATCGAGAATAAGTCTACCACAATGACAAAGGTCTTGCCATGAAGGTCAAACAAATCCATGCCCAGACCACAATGACAAAGGTCTTGCCATGAAGGTCAAACAAATCCATGCCCAGACCACAATGACAAAAGGCTTGCCGTGAAGGTCAAACAAATCCATGCCCAGTCTGGACCATGGCTGATCGGGGAATGAGGAGGGAAGGAGGGGTTTCTTTTGTGTTGGTCTGTGCTTGGCACAGGTGTCACGTATACTTTGATGTCATTGTTAATATGTAGGCTATACTTTGATGTCATTGTCAATATGTATACTTTGATGTCATCGTTAATGTGTATACTTTGATGTCATTGTTAATGTGTATACTTTGATGTCATTGTTAATATGTATACTTTGATGTCACTGTTAATATGTATACTTTGATGTCATTGTTAATATGTATACTTTGATGTAACTGTAAACATGTATACTTTGATGTCACTGTTAATGTGTATAATTTGATGTCACTGTTAATATGTATACTTTGATGCCACTGTTAATGTGTATACTTTGATATCACTGTTAATATGTATACTTTGATGTCACTGTTAATATGTTCTTTGATGTCACTGTTAAAATGTAGGCCTACACTTTGAAATAACTGTTAATGTGTATACTTTGATGTCACTTTTAATGTGTGTACTTTCATGTCACTGTTAATTATAATTTGATATCACTGTTAATATGTTATGATGTCACTGTTAATATGTATACCTTGATGTCACTGTTAATATGTATACTTGATGTCACTTTAATATGTATACTTTGATGTCACTGTTAAACTTTGATATCACTGTTAATGATGTACACTTTGTAACTGTTAATGTATACTTTGATGTCACTGTTAATGTGTATACTTTGATGTCACTGTTAATATGTATACCTTGATGTCACTGTTAATATGTATACTTTGATGTCACTGTAAACATGTATACTGTTGATGTCACTGTTAATGTGTATACTTTGATATCACTGTTAATGTGTATACTTTGATGTCACTGTTAATATGTATACTTTCATGTCACTGTTAATATGTATACTTTGATGTCACTGTTAATATGTATACTTTCATGTCACTGTTAATATGTATACTTTGATGTCACTGTTAATATGTATACTTATGTCACTGTTAATATGTATACTTTGATGTCACTGTAAATGTTATCTGATGACGTTGTAATGTGGATCGCTTTGTATCACTAGTCTGAAGTATGTATACTTGCATGTCAGTTGTAATACATGTGTCTTTATGTCGACAGTTATGTGTTACTTTGATATATCTGAAGATAATTAAGTTCACTGTAACTGTATACGTTGATTCACTGTTAATGTGTATACTTATATCACTTAATATGTATCGATGTTACGTTAATTGTATACTTTGATGTACTGTTAATATGTATACTTTGATGTACTGTTAATATGTATATTTGGATATCACTGTTAATTATGTATACTTTGATAGTCACTGTTAATATGTATACATTCATATCACTGTTATATGTATACTTTGATGTCACTGTTAATATGTATACTTTATGTCACTGTTAATATGTATACTTTGATGTCACTGTTAATATGTATACTTTGATGTCACTGTTAATATGTATACTTTGATAGTCACTGTTAAATTATACTTATATCACGTATATTATACATTGATGTCACTGTTAATATGTATACTTTCATATCACTGTTAATATGTATACTTTGATGTCACTGTTAATATGTATACTTTTATGTCACTGTTAATATACATATACCGGTACTTTCATGTCACTGTTAATATGTATACTTTCATATCACTGTTAATATGTATACTTTGATGTCACTGTTAATATGTATACTTTCATATCACTATTAATATACATATACCGGTACTTTCATGTCACTGTTAATAGGTATACTTTCATATCACTGTTAATATGTATACTTTGATGTCACTGTTAATATGTATACTTTGATGTCACTGTTAATATGTATACTTTGATGTCACTGTTAATATGTATACTTTCATGTTACTGTTAATATGTACAGTAGAACATTGATATAAAGAACAACCCCACGCAAAAAAAATAGTTCTTTATATCAGTAGTTCTTTATTTCAGTCAAACCTTTACACACACATTTTATCCCTCACACCCCCCCCCCCTTCCCACTGTTTATCCACGTCCCCAAAGCCATTATACATTCATCTAGAGTCCTAATTTCTTGCCCACGGTTGAAAAAAATGATGTAATGTCAGTTTGTTTATTTCCCTTTTCGCTCGATTCAAGAATGAATTTCTCCATGTCCCCTAAAGTGTCAAAAAAGGTTTCTCTGCCATTCACAATACAAAAGTCCCTAAGAGTTTTCAAACACTGTTTGGCTTCTGCAGAGGTCACAACCTTGAGCTGCTCTGCAGGTGCGTCGTCCTCTTCTTCAGGAGGCACAGAACTGGAACCAGCAGCTCTGACTTGGTCCACAATTTCCTGGTCCAAATGCCATCGATCGATAATCTATTTTTAGATCGCCGTCATGAATAGGCGCGGGCAAGCGAGGCATTGTGCGATAGTGACCACCGTCCGTGACCAGGCGAATGTGGCCAGGGGGCCCGGCCACGTGTTTTCAGGCCCACGTGGGCTAGTTCGTTACTTCAGTCGTGAACAAAGAAAAATAAGACCTTGGTGGGCAAAAACATGAGTTCGTTACAGCCGTCAGTTCGTTAACGCTTGTTCGCTAAATGCGTGAAAATTTAATTGAAATAAAGAGACAAATAAGTGGGGCACAGAAATGCGTTCGTTATTCCCGTCAATTCGTTTCAAGCGTGTTCGTTATAAGTGTGCTCTGCTGTATTCTTTCATGTCACTGTTAAAATGTATTCTTTCATTTCATATTTTTTCTATGTAAAGTAGCACCGAAACGCCTGTCAGGGCTTGACTGGCACATAGATAAGGTTCCTGCCTTCCAGTCTGAATGCAAGGATTCCAGTCTGACTCGTGGAACGTTGTACGTGCTGCCTCCATTCCACCCAGCTGTGTCTGGATACCTGACTCTGTTTAGAGTAAGAGAAGATAAAGCACTGAAGGAGACAAGATGAGTACTGCCCTCAATAATGCTGACCCCAAGCAAATATCATCAAATTATCCATCAGAAAATTCTATACAGCACACAGATTGTCGTAGTCTACATCATTTTGCATAATATTCACTTAGATCGAAACTATACGTGATTTAAGTCAATAATTATACCTTGCTGAAAGGGATGTTAGCAGTATTTTTACATATTTAATCAATTAATATTAATCCATTAAAAATATCCAACAAATGAGTAAATATACGATACCCGAGAATTTTATGTGGTCATATTTTGAATAAGTAAATCAACCTCTCAAGGCAGAAATTGATCAGTAAATAGGCAACAGAAAACACAAATGATTCTAGTTTGGACACACACAGTTCCATCACAATACGGAATGCCAGAATCTCTTCTAATACATTACTGCTTAGCAACATTTTATTGCGGTACCAGTTCTGTTTATAAAGGGAGCAAAAATGTAATTGAAATTGTATATTCTGAGTCAGATTTTAAACATTAAGAATTCGATTCTACATCCCAGCGAGATGGCGGTCATTTTGGCGGTTTGCCGCATTTTGACTTGGCCTGAACTTTCTTTAATGCAAGCTTAATATCTAATGATTAAAGGTGTGATGTGGTTCAAATGAAAGATTAAGAGTACCAACATTCTAATCGTGATCTTAAAATTTCCACAATTTATTTCATTATTTTACAAATTTCCGATTATCGTCATGGCTCACTGGTCGGAAATTTGAATAATATCGACCGATCGAAAACAAAATTATTGATTTCAGGAAAATGAGGGGAAATACATACTTTTCTGCTAAACTAGAATGCACAAATTACTCATTTCCTAGGTTTTAAGGGTTTAAATAATAGAATTTCCTAATATTTTCGAGAATCGCTGACCCAGGGAGGTAATTGTACTCAAGGTCAGGTGAGAAGAAAAGTCGTCTGCTACACGGCTTTGGGTCTGCACGGCTACAGAAAAAAGGTGAAGGAATGGACAAGACGATTAGAGGGTTGGTGAAGAGGTATGCGGTGGACAGAATGTAATTTGTTGTGGCAGTGGTGTGCTTTTTATGTATGTATGTATGTATGTATGTATGTATGTATGTATGTATGTATGTATGTATGTATGTAGTATGTATCTGGACAAGGAATAGAATCAAGAGAGAAATAGCAGAAGAACAGTGTGGATTTGTGGAAGGGAAAGGAACTATTAATGCCATATACATCCTAAGAACTATCATAGAGAGGTCAAATGAGATGAATAAGGATTTATATTTATGCTTTGTTGACTACACCAAGGCTTTCGATCGGGTAAGACATGATGAATTGATCAACCAACTGGAGAGACTCAATGTTGACGGAAAAGATCTACGAATAATCAGAAATATGTACTGGGAACAAACAGCTGCAATGAGAATAGAAAACAATGTAAGCTCTTTCCAAAATATCAAAAGAGGAGTCAAACAGGGTTGTGTTTTGTCACCAGATCTGTTTTCACTTTACAGCAGAAACATCATGAGAAACCTAGAAGAAGACCCTGGATTAAAGGTTGGAGGGAAAATGATAAACAACATTCGATATGCAGATGACACCGTGCTAATTGCAGAAAGTGAAAGAGACCTACAAAACCTTGTGAATATACTAGAAATAGAAAGCAAAGGTAAGGGGCTGGAACTAAACAGCAGGAAGACTGAAGTCATGGTGATCAGTAAAAAACATGAAATCCCCTCATGCAAAATAACAGCAAATGGCACAACCTTGACACAGGTTGAGAAATTCAAATACCTGGGAACGATCATTTCATCAGACGGCAGATGCACATCAGAAATAGCCGGCAGAATCGGCCAAGCCAAAACAGCATTCAAGAAGATGACAAGCATTCTTACCAACAAATGCCTATCAATTAACATCAGAAAGAGAGTTCTTGAATGTTATATGTGTATGTATGTTATGTATGTATATATTTATGTATGTATTTATGTATGTATATAATGTATGTATTTATGTATGTATGTATGTAGATAGGTATGCAGGTAGGTAGGTAGGTGTGTGTGTGTATGTATGCATGTATGTATGTATGTATGTATGTATGTATGTATGTATGTATGTATGTTATGTATGTATGTATGTATGTATAAAACCAATATAGAACCAATACTGTTGTACGGATGCGAGGCGTGGACAGTCAACAAACAAAGCCAGAACAAGATTGAGGCAGCCGAGATGTGGTTTCTTAGAAGAATGTTGAGAGTTCCATGGACAGCAAAGAAAACAAACGAGACAGTCTTGATGGAGGCAGACACAAGTAGATCACTCATAAGGAAGATTAGGAAAAGACAGGCAACATTTATAGGCCATTTTATGAGGAAGGGGGATTTGGAGCACCTGGTCACGGCGGGAAAGCTGGAGGGAAAGAGAGCACCGGGTAGACCCAGGGAGAAAATGCTGGACGGACTTGCAGAATGGCTGGGGACGGGGAGGGTGGGAGAGATGCTAGGGGCAACGAGAGATAGAGGCAGATGGAAGTCCATGATCGCCAACGCCATGCAGCAGGGCACCTGATGATGATGATGATGTATGTATGTTATGTATGTATGTATGTATGTGTGTATGTATGTATGTTATGTATGTATATATTTATGTATCTATATATGTATGTATGTATGTATTTATGTATGTAGGTATGTATGTAGGTAGGTAGGTAGGTGTGTGTGTGTATGCATGTATGTATATATGTATGTTTTGTATGTATGTATGTTATGTACGCAGATGACACAGGATTACAGGCAGACAACATTACAGGCTCTAGGAGGATCCTGTACAGGGTAGACCGGGTTGGAAAGGCAGCTGGGCTGGACTTAAATTCAAAGAAGACAAAGGTTATGCATGTTGCAGGCAAATATAACACTAGACAGGACCAGATCATGCTAAACCAAGTCCCTCTAGAAAATGTCAAGGACTTTAGATATTTAGGTTCAGTCAAGACACACGATGGAACATGCTCAAAAGACATAAAGATGAGAATTGGAATGGCCAAGAACAGTATGGTTCAATTGAACAATATTTGGAAAGACCACAGCATAACAGCAGACCTTAAGATAAAACTCTTAAAATGTCTTGTCTGGCCAGTGATGTTATACGGCTGCGAGGCATGGACAATGAAGAAAGAGGATGAAAGACGAGTGGAAGCAGCAGAGCTGTGGTTTTACCGAAGACTGCTGAGGGTCAAATGGACGGATAGGCGCTCAAATGAAAGCATACTGAATGAGTTGGGTACTACACGCAAGCTTCTAGTACTCATACAACGGAGGAAACTGAAATATGTTGGACACGCAATCCGTAATGAGAGAACAGACTTGATGTCCACTGTCCTCCAAGGTAAAGTGGAAGGAAAGAGAAACAGAGGACGGCCACCTGCATCACTTGCTAGAAACATCACAAACATCAGTGGCAAGAAACTCCAGGAGGTGGTCAGACTTAGCCAAGATCTAGAGTGCTGGAGGCAACTTGTGAGGACATCATGTGCAGCGGCCAACACTGTTCCCGGTGACGCCGACAGGTGAGACAGGTGATGTTATGTATGTATGTATGTATGTATGTATGTTATGTATGTATTTATGTATGTACGTATGCATGTATGTAGGTAGGTATGTATGTAGGTAGGTATGTAGGAAGTTAGGTAGGTTAGTATGTAGATAGGTAGGTGTATGTATGTATGTTTGTATGTATGTAGGCCTATGTAGGTAGGTAGGTAGGTAGGTAGGTATGTAGGTAAGTAGGTAGGTAGGTAGGTAGGTAGGTATGTAGGTAAGTAGGTGTATGTATGTATGTATGAATGTATGTATGTACGTACGTATGCATGTATATATATACCGGTATGTACGTACGTATGTAGGTAGGTAGGTAGGTGTGTGTATGTGTATGTGTATATATGTATGCATGTAGGTAGGTAGGTAGGTGTGTATGTATGTATGTATGTAGGTAGGTATGTACGTATGTGTGTATGTATGTATGTGTCTAAGTATGTGTGTATGTATGTATGCAGGTATGTATATATGTATGTTTGTAGGTAGGTAGGTAGGTAGGTGGGTATGTATGTATGTATGTATGCAGGTATGTATGTATGTAGGTAGGTAGGTATGTAGGTAGGTGTGTATGTATGTATGTATGCATGTTTATATGTATGTATGCATGTATGAATGTAGATAAATAGGTAGGTAGGTAGGAGTATGTATGTATACATGTATGTATGTATGTATCATTTTTGTATGTATGCATGTATATATGTATGCATACATGTATGAATGTAGGTAAGTAGGTAGGTAGGTAGGTGTGTATGTATGTATGAATGTATGCATGCATGCATGTATGTATGTATGTATGTATGTATGTATGTATGTATGTATGTATGTATGTATGTATGTATGTATGTATGTATGTATGTATGTATGTATGTATGTATGCATGCATGTGTATTTATTTATTTATGTAATCAGGGTTGGAGAATGGACTATAGCAGCTGTGATGATGGAGATGATAAATCGTGTTGGTGAGCTGATGTAGGCTTTGTGTCATACTGCTTGAGGGTAGAATGTTGGAGATGTGGTTGTGTGGGACATTGGTGTGGTCTGTTCGCACTAAGGGATTGTACGTGTTTTTAACCGTTTTCACTGTTTTGATGGCCGGTAGACTGGCTGGAAGAGTTGGTGTTGTGTTTTCATCCGTTTCCATGTGTGTGTGTGTGTGTCTTGGTGTGTGTGTCTATGTGTGTGTGTGTGTGTGTGTGTCTTGTGTGCGTGTGTGTCTTTACAAGAGGCATGTGCGTGCATGCACGGGCGTGTGTGTGATCATGTGTGCGCGCGTGCGCGTGTGTGTGTGTGTTTGTGTATGTGTGCATGCATATGTGTACAAATGTGTGTGTATGTATGCATGTATGTGTAAGTGTGTGTGTGTATGTGTGTGCATGTATATGCGCATGTAATTGTAGGCATGCGATGTGTGTGTGTGTGTGTGTGTGTGTGTGTGTGTGTTGTAGTGTTGTGTGTGTGTTAGTGTGTGTGTGTGTGTGTGTTTGCGAGAAAGAGGAAAGAAACCCTTTCCAAGCCATTTTAAATTTTAAGCCATTGTTAATTTAGCAGAATATTCTTTAAATTCATGCCTGCATTTCAGTTCAAACTTTCTCCCACACATCATGATGATAATTCTAGTCTTCGTGACAACGCCATAATTTATTCCCACACATAATGATGATAATTCTAGTCTTCGTGACAACGCCATAGTTTTCTCCCACACATAATATGTACGACGCCGGACACGGAATTTTGTTCTGTGCTGGTGTAAGGGAAACAACTCAGCTTAAGTGACAAACTATTCTTGCGTGGGTTGTTCCCCTTCGTCCAGCAAGTACATCTTGAACACTGCAGTTTTAAATAATGCAGGGTGTGTGTGTGTGTGTGTGGCGTATGTTTGTATGTGTGTGTGTTGTGTAGGTGTGGTGTGGAGAGAGAGAGAGAGAGAGAGAGAGAGAGAGAGAGAGAGAGAGTCTCTCAGTGACTGTGTCCGTATGAATTCATGTGTGCGTTTCTGTGTGTGTACCTCTGTATCTGTGTTGGTGTGTGTGTGTGTGTGTGTGTGTGTGTGTGTGTGTGTGTGTGTGTGTGTGTGTGTGTGCAATCAAAAGGATACAAAGAGAGAAGAAGGTGTCAAGAAAATTATCATTCAAATCCAGCAAGTAGAAAATGAGAAGAAAATGCATTAATATTTATTGTTTTAAAGTCAACATACACAAAAACAATCAAAAACAATATGAAAAATTGTTAAAGTCAACATACACAAAAACAACATGAAAACATTGTTAAAGTCAACATACACAAACACAACATGAAAACATTGTTTAAAGTCAACATACACAACAACAATAAGAAAATACCCTAAACATATCAATGACAACATCCCTATCACACTGTCACTAACTGTTCATAATCAAAAGCCTTGTGTGAGTGTGTATGGTGTGTGTATGTGTGTGTGGTGTGTGTGTGGTGTGTGTGGGGTGTGTGTGTGTGTGTGTGGTGTGTGTGTTGTGTGTGAAGATGTCCTGATGAGGCTCCACATCACCACAAATGGCTGACACACCCATGCACTGCACGTTCAAACTGACACCTTCACCATCCTGTCTCTACAGTCAAAGAGGACCTGACAGCTGAACGATTACTGCAGTGATGATGTCTCTATCAGCTGACAACAACTCTGCTGACCAACAAGCTCCATGGCAGTTATCAATAACAGAAATATAAAGTTCTCATTCACTGCTAGATGTGTGACTTCACCCTGTTCCCATAGAACAAAAAACAAAACAAACAAACAAAAAGAAGAATACAATAATGATAACTGAAATGAATCAAACGCTGTGTAAAACTACAGAATAATAGCAAACACATTGCAGTATCAATACTGAAAGCATCAGACTATAAGAGCTGTGTAAAAATGTATAATCACAAACACATTCCTGTTTCAATAATGAGAATATTACTATTATTAGATTATAAGAGCTATGCAAAAATACAAAATGATTACAAATGTACTCAAGTGTCAATACTCAGAATATTAGACTATAAGAGCAATGCAAGATACAGAATAATTACAAACACACTCCAGTATATTGAGGACAAGACTATAAGACATGTAAAAATACAGAAAAATAGAACAAACATACTCCAGTATCAGTATTGAAAATATTAGTTTATAAGAGGTGTCTTGTATCCACAAATGCGCGCAGGCATGTGTGTGTGTGTGTGTGTGTGTGTGTGTGTGTGTGTGTGTTTGTGTTTGATGTATGTATGTTATTGTATGTATATGATGTATATTGTATGTATGTGATGTTTGTGTGTATGTATGTGTGTTGTGTGTGTGTTGTGTGTATGTGTGTTTGTGTGTTTGTGTGTGTGTGTGTGTGTGGTGTGTGTGTGTGTGTGTGTATAATATATATAGTTTCACTGCAACCTTGAGAAGAAACATCAGCTGAAATCCATAAATCTTGGTGTGAAGCAAATATAATGGTAGACGACAAAAAGTGAAAAGAATCTAATATAAAAACAGGTTGTTGAGAAAGTCCTGTTCACGCACAAACCTGAATATGTATGATTCTTAGGCATTGTTGTGGTCCTGTGACCTTATCACCTGACTTCTACATTTATGAAACTTGTGATGTCTTGGTCTGTATCTTTAACTTCATTAGGTAAAGATCCATCCACTGAAAGCTGAGATCATCTTGTTCACCATTCTTTTGTTTTGGTTTTTTGGTTGTTTGTTTGTTTGTTTTCTTTTTGTGCTATGCTGACCAAAGAGCCTTGATACAATTTTTCACAATGCATGTTGATGGGGATGATGATGATGATGCTATACAGTTCCTTTCTGGACTGAGACCATGTGATAAAACTGTATTCTACGCTTTCTTTCATGATAGTAATACCTTCTGGTGTCAATCATACTTGAGAAATAGAGACATTTGAGTAACACTCTGACTGACACATCCATAAAATGGACAAAACTCGACCATCCCAGTCTTCATAATGAACCACCAGCACACTGGATAGGAGCCACAGTGATTCTGACAAGTCTGATTGGATTCAAATCCACAACCTTCCAGTCGCTAGTCGTTTTGCAAACCACATACCATAGTGACTGGTTTATTGTAACGTTCTGGCTCACACACACACACCTGTGCCCTGTTGATTTCAAACAATCTCAACAGTCAAAGAATGAATCCAAGGTGGAAAGAACAATCTTTCGTTCTTTCTACAGCCAACTTGGAAGACAGGGCAATGCTTCTTTGTCTTTACTCCTCGCTGTCTGATTCTCAACTGACTATATATACATTTCACAGTGAACAGCAATCAGTTATCATTTAAACGAATATCATGCCGTGCTGCTATCCACACGCTGTTTACTGTCAACACACGTCACATCTCCCTTTCTTTAAGGAAACAAAATCAATTAATCATTTTTCCTATCTTTCAGTCCATACGAAATAAATGTTTCCTACCTTTATCACAACATTAACTTAACACTCATTCTTTCTCTCACGCACAGGGCCCAATCATTCATTCACCTCATTTTATCCCTGATCATTATACTATCCATCATCATAATGTCCATATTTCGCAATGCTTTCAGTTTATCTGATTGGGGTAGAGTCTTCAGTTTCATTCATATTTCAGGAAATCTGGCCTTTTGCTTTGTCTTCCAGATCTTGTTTTGTAAGGAGAACTAACTGGTTCGGGTTGTCCTGTCCTTGTTTGTTTGATAACTTCATCTGGCTCCTTGATGCTGGTTGTCTCAGACATTTTGATGACTGGTGACTGATCAGATGAGTTCTCACGGACAGACGATGCTGGCGTCCTGACATCTGTTCCAGTTCCAGTTTTCTTGTTATTTTCCAGCATCTGTTTTGATGGAATGATGATTTGCTGTTGCTTGCCTGATGTGTCGCTTTCCTGATGTCTTCCAGAAATCATCCTTCTCTGGACAAGTCGTTGAGGGTCGATTGTGTGCTGAAGCTCTGTTTCTGTTGTGTCTCATAGCTGACGACAATTCCTTCTGTACTGACGTCCGTCCTCTGTGCGAATGTTGTATGACCGGATGTTCACCTGTTGGTCTACTTTGGCGCTGATCCACTTTTTTGGATCCTGGAGGTTGGAATTTCACAATTTGTCCGGACTCAGTTCTGTCAGCTCTACTGTGCTTCTGTTGTAGTAGTGCGCTTGCTTCAGTTTCCTTTTCTCAAGTTCTTTCTTGATTGATACAACTATAGGTTGGAGTAATGTCTTTGACGTCGACACTTGTGTTCGTGTTCTTCTACCGAACAGTCTCTGAGCAGGCGAACTGTTTACAGTCTCTTTCGGGATGTTTCTCAGCTCAAGTAAAGCGAGGAAGGGATCTTGATTGTTGTGTTCTGCTTTCTTCATGCACGTCTTTGCAGCCTTCACCGCGCTCTTTGCTTTTCCATTGGACTGAGGGTAGCGTGGTGAGCCTGTTACGTGTTCAAACCCATATGTTTTTCTGAACTTTCCAAACTGGTTTGATGTGAATTGAGTTCCACAATCTGTTGTGAGGCATTCTGGTATTCCGTGTCTTGCCAAGTGTCTCTTCAAACAGATGATGACCTTTGGATTCTCTTGTTTGTAACCGATCAATCTCAAAGAAATCAGAGTAGTGATCGACTGTGACCAGGTATTCATTGCCATTATGTTCAAAGATGTCACAAGCGATGTGTTGCCAGGGCAGGTCAGGGATCTCTGTGCTGATAAGTGGTTCCTTCTGCTGACCACGTTGGTATGTGTTACAGGTGCTGCATGTTTTGACAAAACCTTCAATGTCCATGTTCATCCTGGGCCAGTAGACTACCTCACGTGCTCTTCTTATGCAGCTCTGAATTCCTAAGTGGCTTGCATGAAGTTTCTCAAGGATGTCTGCTCTTTCGCTTTCAGGTACAATTACTCTGTGGATTTTGAAGACAAGTCCGCTGTGGACTGACAGTTCCTCCCTGAAAGGAAAGTATTCTTGTAACTGTAATGAAAGTTGTTGTTTCTCCTCTGGTCAGCCTCGTAGAATGATAGCTTTCAGGGTTTTCATGGTTGCATCTTCCTGAATTGCTTGCTGCAGACTGTTCAGTCTCTCTTGGCTGATGGCCAGTTCTTGCAATGAGTCTGTTTTCTCCAGGTATGTGAGGAAAACGGCTTCCTTGTGGGTGACTTGCTGTTCCGCTTTTCCACAGACTGCTCTGCTGAGGGTGTCAGCCAGGGTGCATCTCAGATCCACGCTTGTACACTACTGTGTACCTGAACTTCTGAGTTCTGAGTAGCATCCTCTGAATCCTCTTAGGTGCTGAGAGCAGGCTCTTCTTGTGAATGGTCTCTAGTGGTGTGTGGTCGGTCTCCACCAGGATGTCTCTTCCATAGACGTATCCCTCAAACCTTTCCAGACCGAAGAGTATTGCCAACATCTCCTTTTCTATTTGAGCATAGCTTTTTTCTGTTTTGGTCAAGGCTCGTGATGCGTACTGAATCGGTTGACCATCCTGCATGAGACAAGCTCCAAGTCCAAACTGTGAAGCATCACACTGAAGGGTGGTTGTACGCTTTCCTGAAGAGTCAAAGTAGCGAAGTACCGGTGGCTCAGAGAGTATCTTCTTCACTTTCTTCAGGGCTTCTCCGTGGATGTCTTCATCCCATCTGAAGTGGACGTCTTTTTTTTACCAGTTCTCTGAGTGGTGCTGCTGCCTCAGACAAGTTTGGTGCAAATTTCTGAAGATATCCGACTACACAGAGTAGTCTCTGCACAGCTGCTTTGTCTTCTGGGAGTTGTTGGACAGCGTCCAATTTCTTTGGGTCGGCTTTCAAGCCTTCTCTTGAGAAGATGTGTCCCAAATATATCTCTGTTCGTTTCATTTCAACCTTCTCCTTGCTGAGTTTGATTCCAGTCTCTCGGCATCGTTGCAGCAAACGGTTCAGTTGGTATCATGAACTTGTGCTCCTGCTTCGTCGGTTGGTCCTCTGCCAAAAACAAAGATGTCATCATGAACTGCCACCACGCCTGGCAGTCCTGCCAGAGCGATGTCAATCCTCCTCTGGAATTCTTCTGGGGCTGGTGAAATTCCAAAGGGCATTTGTTTCCATCGGTATTTGCCAAAAGGCGTCTCAAATGTTGTCAGGTAGCTGCTATCTTTGTTCAGTTCAACGTGTCAAAACCCGTTTCTTGCGTCCAGGTGTGTGAAGTATTTTGCATCTTGGAGAAGCAGTACGTCATCAATGGTTGGCATGGGGTACTCGTTTCTCCTGAGGGCTTTGTTCAGTGGCTTAGGGTCGATGCACAGTCTGACTTTCCCATTGCTCTTTGTTGTTACGACCAAACTGCTTATCCACTCCGTTGGCGTGTCTACTTTAGTGACCACGTCCAGTTTTTTCAACCTCTTCAGCTCGTCCTTCACTTTCTCTTGCACTGCTATCGGCCACTTTCTGCAAGGCATCTTCACTGGAGCAATACTGGGGTCTGTTTCTAGGTGTAATTTCCCTTCTAGTTTTCCTTCTCCTTCAAAGACATCGTTGTACTTTGTGAGCATATCTTTTGCATTTTCCTCCTCTTTCTGATTCGCCGCTATCATTGCAATGTTCTCTTCATTGATCGTCAACAATTGCACGTGCTGTACAGCTTTCAGTCCCAGTACTGGCTTACAGTCCATTTTGGTGATCGCAAAGTTGACTTTGTATTTCCTTCTGTTCTTGGGGTTTTTCACTCGCAGCACTATCTCCCCCACAGGCTTCATTTCTGTTCCGTTGAACATCACCAGCTTCTTCTTCGTCTCTTGCAGGTTAGACTCTCTTTCATCTCCTGTGACTTCTCTGTACAGGCTCTCAGACATCACGTTTGTTGTTGCACCTGTGTCAAGAAGAAATGTTACCGGCATCTCATTTATCAGCATTTTTGCTCGTATGTTTCTCTCCTTTTTTCTGGTTTTGTCTTCGATCCCGAGGATTTCATTATCGCTTTCAGTGTCAGTCCTCTCTTCTTCGAAGTGCCGAACTCGTTTTCTTTTGATTTTTCTTGGGTGTTCTGCAGCATGAAGCAAAGTGATTATTTCCTCCACAAGCTTTGCATTTTCTTCCAAATGCTGGACATTTCTCTTTTGCTCTTGGGTGCTTTCTACCACAATATCCGCATTTCTCTCTGTACTCTGGTTTGTTTCCTTTGCTATACTGCTTTGCTGTCTTTTCTTTGAAAGCTTGGACTTCCCGCGTGTCCTGCGTTTTTCTCATCATTTGAACAGTTTGATGTTGACTTGATTCATGTGCTCTGCACATATCAATACATGCAGTCAATGTCAGCTGTCACACTTCCAGTAATTTTGATCGCAGAGTCTCGTCATGTACACCTAGTATGATTTGATCTCTCAACAGTCTGTCTTCCAGCGTACCATAGTTACAGGTCTTGATCAGTCTCCACAGTTCTGCTACAAACTGTTCAATAGGTTCTCCTGCTGCTTGATGTCTGCAGTTGAATCTGAATGCTTCGTAAGTTTCATTGGTTGAACCCACACAGTATTCTTCAAATTTCTGGAGAACAGTGTCAATGTCATTTCTTTCAGCTTCATTAGCAAATGCCAATCCTTCATAGATGTCCATAGCATCCAGCCCGATGCAAGAAAGAAAAACTGCTGTTCTGTATGTTGAGTCTTCTTCTGTCTGTGTTGTCACAATTTCATAGCTGTCCCAAAGCCTCTTGAATTTCCTCCAGCTGCTCTGCAGGTTTCCTCCATTCACATCAAGTTTAGGAGGCAAGGGAATCTTGGCATGTCGTCGACTGGCTTTTCTCTCTTCTTGTTCATCTTCCATGGTTGAACTTTAGTCTTCAATATTCTGGATTTTTGTAATCACGATTCTGACACCATCTTTCGTTCTTTCTACAGCCAACTCGGAAGACAGGACAATGCTTCTTCGTCTTTACTCCTCGCTGTCTGATTCTCAACTGACTATATATACATTTCACAGTGAACAGCAATCAGTTATCATTTAAACGAATATCATGCCGTGCTGCTATCCGCACGCTGTTTACTGTCAAAACACGTCACAAACATCAACAAGATAAAAAAGAAATCAAGATGAATCAAACTGTTCTGAGTAAAAAACTAAATAAAGTAAAATACAATAAAAATGACAAACACACTATAACATCAATACTGAATTCTAAAAGCAGTGAGAATTACAATTAGATACATCGCCCTGACTTCACAACTGAAATGGAAAAACAATCCACAATCTATATGTTACAGCTAAATTATAGCAAACAGCAGACTTCAGAACTAAACTGAAACCCCTCCCCCACATCAAAACAAAGACCCCCCCAAAAAAAAATTGCAGCAGACCAGAAAAAAAATCTGTGAATCTTCTAAACCTTAGGACAATGAGGTAATACAGACCTCACAACTCGCAGGTCAGCTGTTTGAGGGTGGACCTCATTCCTCTCCTAAATGCTTCAGCTACCCCCAACTCTAAATAGGGTTAGGTACCCACTCACAGCTGGGTGGAATGGAAGCCACCCGCATAAATTTCTCCAGCCATAGTTCAACACATGCACTCAGCTTTGCAGACAGGAGTTTTAAAACTGACCTTAGAAAACAACATACTTTTAAGCTGACAACTGAATTAGGGAAAACTACACAAGTCACAAGAACAATAACAACAATAATGATAACACCACCACCATCAAGCTTAAAATATAGTGAAGCATGGAAAAAACGAAATCCACAGCTGACTTCATGTAAACTCAAAACAAACAAATAAAGCAACTCATACTACACATAAACATTTTAAAAAAAAGCGGACTGTGCCACTGAATTAAAAAAAACAAACAACAACAACACCAGCAAGCTTAAGATATAGAAGCATGGGAAAAAAGAAATCCACAGCTGACTTCATGTAAACTCAACTTCTACACAAAACAAACAAAGCGACTCACACTAGACAACATTTTTTAAAAAGCAGACGTGCCACTGAATTAAAACAACAACGAAACAAATTCAAATGCATTGACATAGCAGACTTCACAGTATCCTTGGATGACATTTAACTTTGAACCAGATGGGTCGGGTTAGCAGGCTGTTGTCTCCAGACTTTGTGACATGCACATCATGGACAGATACACAGTTACGCCCAAGACGTGAATATGTTGCTGTCTTTAACTTGGACATTTGTTCCTCTTCAGTTTCTGTGTCAGACTTGGGGAAAGTGATTGATCTCTCCAGAAATTTCAGAACACGCCAGTTTCTCAAGGAGACTAGGGTGTTGATGGAAGAGCTGCTGATACGTCCATGAAACCACAATCTGTCCAGCTCTGGACACTGCTTGACTGTATCAATCAGGACACTATCAAAGTCAGTCTTGCTCTCGTCAAGCCAAATAAGGTATCTGAGAGTTTTAGAGTAGGCTGACAGTAGTTTCAGGAGCTCTTTCCTAGCATTGTCGTTCTCACTGGTGTCAGTAAATTTCGTTATTTCGACATAATCAACTGGGACGATGGATGGCAATGCTGCTCGAGTTGCTTCACAGTTCACGCAATACCACACAATTAGATACACTTTCAGGTCTGGCAAGGCACTGAGCAGCTGAGGCCACTTTGTAATGTCCTCTTGGAAATCAATGAAATGGCCATCAATGCCCAACTGTGCAAACTGAGTGGTCATGGATGTGGACAACGTCTCTACAAGTAGATCTGACAGATACAAAGGATCTATGTTCAGATGCTGTAAGTTCTGGAATCTTCCAATGCATTCTACCATGTGTGGAATGGCATGACTCAGATCAGGTATCTTCTGATTTGCTGTGACTTGTCCCAGCATGAGCGTTTTCAGACTGTCAGTAAAGGTGGCAACCTTCAATGCTTCCACGATAACTGAACCCCCATCACTATACAACCAACGACAATAATGAATGACCAGTTCCTCCAATCCATTAATTTTCTCCGAGGTCAGACAGTTCCTGATTAACTGACTCATATCATTCAGCATTGGCTTCCCAGAGCACACACTGACAGGTCCTTTACAAAGAATGGAAAGAGATTTCAACTGAAAGTTAGTTACAGCTTTATCCAAAATCTGGAAAGACTTATTGCTGAAGCTCAAATCCTGAAGATCGTATATCTCAAATTCCATTTTCTGAATCTGATGGCTGTGGGACTGTAGCACGGACATTTCTGTGGAGCTCAATTTTATTTCATTAGTTCTACGCTCGTGATTGCGATTTCCCACATGGATGGCCGCGGAACGCCACAGGATGGACTCTGTCTTACAGACATAGTAGACAGTCCAACAGGTCACAGCTAGTGCTAGTCTGTCCCTTTCTTCCAAGTTTGACAAGATCATGGTCCAAACTAGTAGTGGTAACTGCGAGAAGTCAGGTTCCTGGTTTTCAGTTATTGATGATTCCATGAACTCGTATTCATCCTGTTTTATATTTGTCGCATCATTGTGTTGCCCGCCATTTCTTTCACAACTGTCATTGACATTTTCACCTCCAACACAACATATCTTTTGGAGGGTTACCATCTCTGGCACAGAGTCATTATGGTGCTTATTTCCAAAAAGCCAATTGAGTGCCATCTCTGCTCTCGAAATGTCCGGTTTTCCTGTAAGACGTGTCACACAGCCATCCAGTTGAGCAAAGTCATGGGCCTATGATATTCTGGTACCTGAAAAGGTAAATCAATAAATGAATAAATAAAACATTTAATTATTATGATATGATTGGAGTATTTCAGTCCATAGGGACAAAAAAAATTGTGCCAATAGACGGCCATGCAATACGTTTCACCTTCACTATGATAGACACGCTCACAGGCAAGTTCTCAAAATCACTGGCCAGCCACAACATTTCAGTCTTCTCTCCTCATGAAGGCCTCCTGAGAAGACTAAAGGTTTGTGCCTGGCTGAAAGTTTCTTCATCACTTTGAAGGCTAATTCAGAAAACCATCTTTAAGCTATGATATCATTACTGTTACAGACTTTTAAAAGAAGAAAGTTAAAGCAATATTCTTATAGAGATTGGATATATGTGGATGACCACATGGCTGCTTTGGGAACTCAGGGGGAAATAATTGCATGCGGATTTCAGCAAGTTTTGAGCAGGCTTGAATGAGATCTTAACCTGCGCCTTTTTTCTTTTTTCTGTATTATGATCTTAACTTCCATAATTTATGGTCACAGCTAAAAAATGGCGTCAAACCTGCTGCGCGCTCTACTACAGTTTACTCTCTGTACTCTATATATTGCACATTTTGTCATAAAATTAGCATTATGTGGAAGGGAAATAATTCATCTTTGTGCCTGGTTACCCCCTAACCTCCAAAGTATTGATAACTGCTCAGGAAATACATTTTTTCTCATTTGTTTACACCAATGTTGGAGTTCATTCCTGTAACACTTGCACAATCCAGTGAGAGATCCACCATAATGAGAAAAAGAAACGTTGATATTCGAGACGTCAGGTAGGCATCATCATCACAGACTAATCGGTCCCCACACTGAATTGAATGCATAAGAAAGGCCATGTACTTCTACTCTGGCAAATGCAGGATGCAGGAAGTCAATAAGTTCCAAGCAAACTCTGGTAAGAGCACACAATCATTTGTCGTGAAATTATCCTTACATGTAGGAATCGTTGAATTTGTATTAATTAGGCAAAACCCACAAAATAAAAATAACAATTCTCTCAAAAATTAATGTAATTTCGTTTGGCTTATCTACAAGAGCAATATGAGGCTTACAGTATGCGCAGTCTGCCATGAAACTCAGCTTCTGCTTTCTGTCATGAACACTACATTATGTCCTACGTTTTTCATGCAGACTGACAATTTGGCTTTCTTGCACTAACCGCTTTTAATTAGTCGTTTTATTGATCCTGCTCTCTGCCTTTTGCACCACGAAACATCAAACGCTCAATGGATTGGCACGAAGGTCGCTTGCTTGTTTTTTCATTTCATATATTGGCATGTCCATTGCTTGTTTTTTCAATTCATGTATTGGCATGTGCATTGCTTGTTTTTTCATTTGATGTATTGGCATGTCCATTGCTTGTTTTCATTACATATATTGGCATGTCCCTTGCTTGTTTTTTCATTTGATGTATTGGCATGTCCCTTGCTTGTTTTTTCATTTGATGTATTGGCATGTCCATTGCTGTCCTCTTATAATTGTTATAACCAATAACTTAGCACCAGTTCAGCCTTATTCCTTGATCTTGGTAACTTACTTCTTCATTTGTATGTTTGTTTTGCCTTGTTTTTGTGGGGACCGATTAGTCTGTGATGATGATGCCTACCTGACTTCTCAATTTATCGTTTATTACAGACAGAAAAAGTACATTCATCTTTCTTACATTATGAAGTTAATAACTAAAAAAAATCATTACTGATGCTTAGTCCCTGCATGAACAGGCCTAGTTATTGAGTGCTTTGTTGACAGGTTGTTGCTCTTGGATCATTTAATTTTTTTTTTCCCAAGGATTTTGGACACTGTTGTTTTTGTTTTTTTATGATGTACATTAACTCACATAAGCATCCCCATCATGGGCCCATGGTCTAGATTTTGTGAAGTTATGAACAAATGGTACGGATGTTAAATCTTATGATACTAAAGTTAACTCTGCTTAAAATGCCTTGTGTTGGTCACTTCTATTATTTTTGAGAATTTCTGAATAAAAGACTATGCCTAAAAATTTGCTAACAACTTACATGATGTACCTAATCTGATACAAAACTGTTGAATGAACGTCTGTTGTGATGTTATAAACAAGAAAGAAATCAAAGTGGATGCTTTACGTACAAACACATGCATGTATTGCCTGTATAATTTGTACTGTTTTAAGTAAATCATATAGATCTATATTATTTATCACAATGATCGAGTTTTTTAGCCCGCAGTATTGAGAAAGATGCCATTTACTGTATGTGAAGTTATTCACATTTTATAGAACAGGCTGCTTTTTTCTGAAATAACTTTTTATTAATCCCAGACATATTCAAAACATATATATATATACAATCTCTATAGCTTCTTTATACCTTTTTTTGTGAAAATTAATCAATACATTTGCTGTTTTCCTGAGAACGTTGTAAAGTTATGTACTAAAAAGATCTTTACTATTATTGTTATTTCTGATTAAGCCCAGATTGCATAGAGTAAAATCAGGACTGTAACCATTTCAAAACATACACAATACTTCAATGGAAAAAAGGAAAAGAAAATTAAGTACACATATCAATGCATTCATGCACATACTCTAAGGAAATGCCCCTGGTGTCACCCCATCCAATTTATCATACACAGGATTTAAAAAACATACTTAAATATAAAAATGGGCCTAAGTTACCTAAAATTGCTTCTGCATTTCTCATTTCCCTAGAGCTAAAAATGCACTTAATACATGTATCAAATTATCAATCGTAAGTAAGAGAAAGTAAGATTTTATCAAACACATACAGGTGGATGGACCAGCAAGGCAGAAAATAATAGAAAGAAATGACAAAAAGCAAAGTAACGAGGCAGAAACAAAGAGAGTGACAAGAAAGAAGAAATTCCTAGCACACATTTTCCTGAAGTGGGGATACTATTTATACTGAAAGAGCCCCTGCATCCCCCACTGGGGAAGATATTTACAGAACATAGCATGACACAGTTCATTTAACCCTTTGACTTCTGCAACCTGTCCACCAACTACAAAAACTTAACCGTTTGACTCCTTCACCCCATCCTCCTGCTTCCTGCAGGGAACTGGATAGGATGAGGGAATTGAAGGGTTAAGTTTTTGCTCTGCTAGCATGGTTGACAATGCAGCATGCTGGTGGACAGGTGTGGAAGTCAAAGGGTTAAACAGAAAGTGATTATCATATGTGATAGATGGTTTCATTATTTCAAATGACAGATGTTGTGATGCCATGTTTTGCTTTGTAGAGGCTCACTGTAGTACAGTATTAACCCTTTGAACCCGGCTGGCCGATGCAGCGGCCAGTGTGATTAATACCACTGGACCCGGCAGGCCGCTGGTGCGGCCTGACATGTCCATTTGACCTGGCCTGATATGGTGCTGGCGTGCGGTATGCGACCTACTGGCACCTACTCTCCTCTGCCACATCCTATTTATATTACCGAATTCCAGACACCCTATACTTTCTTCCTGGCAAATTTTTAAGCATTACAAGGATTTATTCTGAGACACCGGTTTTCGTTAGAATTTCTCTAAAAATACTCAGGGTTGAGGGTATCAGAGGTCTAGAATTACTTAGGGTTGAAAGGGTTAAGTTGTGACTGTTGTGAAGTTATCAACTGTTAAGTTATGAACATTCTACAGAATAGTCCCTCCTCCTCCCCCCTCATTTATCAACTGTGTCTATCCCAAATAGGTTCAAAACATGCTGATACCATCTCCTGAGCTCCTTTACCTCTGTTTTTTGTGGAAATGAATCAATACAATTAGTTTTCCTTAACTCTTTTCCTGCCATGGTCGCAATCAAGCGACTTCCCGTACGACCACCATGGTCGCATTTGTGCGACTTGGAGGGGTCATGCTAAACGATAACTTTTCATGTGGGTACAAAGCTTCTGTCAGCTCCACTGGTGAATGCAGGCGACTGTGCTATTTTTAAACTTTACCCAAGGACCTAGTTTTTCAGCAGTAAGGCCGAAGTGTGTGGCTTTGTTAACTGTTGGAATTTACGTCACGTTTTCTCCGAAGCGTTTTCTCAAAAATGGCGGCAAATTGACACGCACTGTCTACCACTCCAACTAGAGTAAGCACACAGCTGACTTTTGTGTGTAGATTTTCCATTGCTTTTCCTCATTAATTATAATGATATCTGGCGCACAACTCACAAAATAAGGTCAGTAGTACAAATGATAAACCATATGAAAAAACCTGTTTTTCTTCATAATAAGATTATCTGTGAAATAATCAATCAAGCACATAAACAAAAACAAGGATTCATACATAAATACAACATCTGCCCTTTACACAGCAAAAAAATGTATGTGAAAATCTTTAAGTCTTTGAAATATAAGCTTTTAAAAATTCACACTGCGCTGCAAAATTGGCTGCCCAAAATATACATGGCACTGAGGAGTGCCGTTTCTGGGGAAACTTGGCGGTGAAAAAGTTAAGAAAAGGAAGATTCCCTCTGAGAATATTGTGAAGCTATGCACTTTAGAGATGTTTACTAAATTTAGCAAGCCACACTTCACTTAAATAGAAATTGGCTTGTGTGGCGTATGGTTCTTATTCAAATGACAGATGTGTGATACCATGTTTTGCTTTTTTAGAGGATCTTGTAGTACAATATTAGTTATGACCGTTGTGAAGTTATGAACAAATTACCATTTGGGTGTTATTGTATATGTATTTTTACAATATTTTTTATTTTTATAGCATGTATTTGTTTGCAATGCATCTTTTGAGTGACCCGTGACCTGTGTTTTGCAGTTCAACAATGTTAATTTTCTGCTTTTGAGACCTTTTAAAAGTTGGAAGTGGGTGGACATTCCACTAATGCGCATATAGTAAGGCTCATTATGAAAATATCGCAATTAGGTGTTACTTGAGTGGTTCTCATAACTATATTTTTCAGCTCTCTTTATACTGCATGCCTTCACGGCACAAGTAGTTTTATCTTCCTTGGTATATTTCTAAAATCTACAGACTAAAGAAATGTGAAATTATGTACAAAATCTTCTTTTATTTTTTTGTGTTTAGTGTGAACGAGTCAGCTGTCCAGCCTTCAGGTGTATCAGTTGGATCTGGTTTTAATGTGTTCACATTATTTTGAGCAAAATATCTTCCTTCTCAGGGCTTTCTTTACAAAGTTGTGTGACATTATCATTGTGCGATTTTCTGTACAATGGAACACCATATTTTCTCTGTTTTAACGACTAGGAAAGGTCCAGTTGACTTGCAAGTTGGATTATCTGTCACGGTTTGTTTGGTCAACCCAATTTTTCCATAGACAGGTGTTTCATTTTGTTGCTTATATGTCATACTTTCTAGACACCATTCAGTAACCATGACCATGATAAATATATGATCATTGCCAGTATCAAAATCTGTAAACCTAAAGTAAGAAATAAGTACACAGGTCGAAAAGATGGTTAGTCATGAGAAAACTGTCAGTAACTAATTATCACATAATGAATTAGCTTTATGATACTGAGTAACATGTAATTCATCATGATATTTTTACCTTGAGGCTTTACTTAATAATTTTCAGAAATATGATTGTTTTGGAAGCTGTCATGATTTTAGGAATCTCAGTTAACTTTGATTTAAGCCAGCTGATGCAATTAATTATTCAATTACAAATTAGTAATTTACTGCATGGTCTAGTGATTTATGAAGGTCTTAGTCATCTTGGGAAAACAAAGACCTTTCTACTGATATTTTGATTTTTTTCAATCGGTGCAGCCGTTCCAACCTTAAGGCGCTTTTCATGAAGAAATGGCACACACGTGGTCACAGTTTCTACTACTCATCATCATCATCATCATCAGGTACCCTGCCATATGGCGTTAGCGATCATGGACTTCCATCTGTGTCTATCTCTCGCTGCCCCTTGCATCTCCCCCACCCTCCTCATCCCCAGCCACTCTGCAAGTCCGTCCAGCATTTTCTCCCTGGGTCTACCCGTTGCTCTCCTTCCCTCCAGCTTTCCCATTGTGACCAGGTGCTCCAAATCCCTCTTCCTCATAAAATGGCCTATAAATGTTGCCTGTCTTTTCCTAATCTTCCTTATGAGTGATCTACTTGTGTCTGCCTCCATCAAGACTGTCTCCTTTGTTTTCTTTGCTGTCCATGGAACTCGCAACATTCTTCTTAGAAACCACATCTCGGCTGCCTCAATCTTGCTCTGGCTTTGCTTGCTGACTGTCCACGCCTCACATCCGTAAACAGTACTGGTTCTATATAACATTCAAGGACTCTCTTCCTGATGTTAATTGATAGGCATTTGTTGGTAATAATGCTTGTCATCTTCTTGAATGCTGTTTTGGCTTGGCCGATTCTGCCAGCTATTTCCAATGTGCATCTGCCGTCTGATGAAATGACCGTTCCCAGGTATTTGAACTTATTAACGTGTGTCAAGGTTGTACCATTTGCAGTTATTTTGCATGAGGGGATTTCATGTTTTTTACTGATCACCATGACTTCAGTCTTCATGCTGTTTAGTTCCAAACCCTTACCTTTGCTTTCTATTTCTAGTATATTAACAAGCTTTTGTAGGTCCCTTTCATTTTCTGTAATTAGCATGGTGTCATCTGCATATCAAATGTTTACCATTTTCCCTCCAACCTTTAATCCAGGGTCTTCTTCTAGGTTTCTCATGTTTTCGCTGTAAAGTGAAAACAGATCTGGTGACAAAACACAACCCTGTCTGACTCCTCTTTTGATGTTTTGGAAAGAGCTTATATTGTTTTCTATTCTCATTGCAGCTGTTTGTTCCCAGTACATATTCCTGATTATTCGTAGATCTTTTCCATCAACATTGAGTCTCTCCAATTGGTTGATCAATTCTTCATGTCGTACCCGATCGAATGCCTTGGTATAGTCAACAAAACATAAATACAAATCCTTATTCATCTCAATTGACCTCTCTATGATAGTTCTTAGGATGTATATGGCATTAATAGTTCCCTTCCCTTCCACAAATCCACACTGTTCTTCTGCTATTTCTCTTTTGATTCTATTCCTTGTCCTCATCATGATTATTCTTAACGGGATTTTCGTTACATGACTCATCAAACTGATTGTGCGATGCAGTTCGCATTCTATAGCCCCTGTCTTCTTTGGAAGTGCAATGAAAATTGATTTTGACATATCTTTGGGGATTTTTCCGGTGTCGTAAATTTCATTTAGGAGGACTGTTATTTTTTTATGTCAAATTCCTCCAGGGCTTCAATCATCTCTATAGTAATGTTGTCTGGTCCTGGGGCTTTTCCTGGTTTCATCTTTTTCAGTACTGCTCTAACTTCATCTTTCATTACGGGTGGTCCTTCAAAGTTTTTTTTATACTGTGTTCTTCGTTTCTGTCATCCTCAAAAAGGTCTTTAATGTACTCTCCCCATCTGTCGAATATTTTGTCTTTTTCCATGATAAGCGTGCCATCTTTCGATTTTAAGCAATCAGGTGATGTGCATGGTAGAAAGAAACTCTAGGGAGAGCTAGACAACAGAAGGTCTTCAGAGAAGTAACCCCCTTTAGACAAGTGTTTCGGCCCTGAACTCCTTAAACTCTCGGGGGGCCGGGCCACATCCAGGTCATGACTCCTGGATGCCCTTCTGCTGTTGTCTATTTTTTTTTTACCCCCCCACACCGGGGAGCGAACCTGGGCGATTCTGCGCTTCAGAACTGCGGTACGCGGTTTTACCAATGTGCTAACGGGGCACACATCATCTGTAGGGAATTTAATCCTTATGAAGTCCACTTTGGTTCCTCCTTGCCCAGATCCAGCTTGAGCTTCTTTCTGCCGCCTCTGCCATCGCTTTAAGGGCTCTAGTCCTCTTCTTCCCAGAAATGGCGAGTTGTTTCATGAGATCATAAGCGGAGGTACCCACAAAACCTCTTGCCCCGACCTCTATGGCAAAGATTTTGACCCGCAGACCTGTTTTCTTCAGGGTGCTGGCAAGACCGGCGTATTTTTCGGTCTTGTAGATATGTGCTTCTTCCATTCTGCTTTCGTATGGCACAGTGAGTTCTATCAGAATCACTTGTTTCGAGGAGTCAGAGTGGAGAGCGATGTCTGGTCTCATGCCTGTCTTGCTGATGACATCTGGGTAATTTCTCCACTCTGGGAGGTCTGCTGTACACTCCCAGTCGATTGCTCCATCCAGAAGACCCTTTGGCAATGTGCTGGTTGTCATAGCAATTTCGGGCCAGACCCGTTTCCCTCCTGCTTTGTAGAACGTTGTCATAGCAATTGGTGCGTTTGGGGTCATGGTTTTTTCGCTAACCATAAGGCCCAGTAGGGAGGCCAGCTTCCTTGCTGGCGCTTGGAGTTGGGGGAGCAGTTGGGCTAAGAGGCCCTGAAGGCGCAGTAAGCGCTGGGGAGGTGACCCTCCACTTGGAGGTGTCGAAGGACATGCCCAGGAACTGGAATTGTTTGGAGGGAGTTAGGTCCGACTTCTCCTCGTTGCAGACAAAGCCCAGGTTGTGACAGAGTTGCAGGACCTGGGATGCTTGTTGCGCACACTGTTCTTTGGGGGAGGCGAGTAGAAGCCAATCGTCTAGATAGCCTTGAGGCGGATGCCCTTCTCCCGAACATGCATGCAGAGTTCCCTCGCCACCTTCGTGAAGAGCCAAGGGGCGGGTGCCAGACCGAAGGGCAGTGCCCTGAATTGGAAGATCCGGTTCCTCCAGACGAATCTGAGGTACTTCCTGTCCCTGGGGTGAATGAGGAGATGGAAGTAATGCATCCTTGAGGTCGATGGATATCCCCCAGTCGCCGGGTGCAAGGCCTCGCGGATGGACATAGGGGTCCCCATACGGAAATGGAGGACGCGGAGGAACCGGTTTAGGGAGGAGAGGTCCAGGACGGGCCTCCAGCCCCCCGAAGTTTTGGGGACCACAAAGATGCGTCCATAGAATCCCGGGACGCAGCGAAGGAAACTTCCTCGGTAGCCCCCTTGGCTAACATCGAAAGAACCTCCTGATCCAGGGCCTGCGAGGCCGAGCGATCTTGAGGAAGTGCGAAAGCAGGGGAGAGAGCGTGAGAGGAGCCTTCCTTGGGCCCCAAGGAAGGCGGAACCCCGACCTGATCACCCGCAGAGCCCACGGGCTGGCGGGCAGCCTCTCCCACGCGTCGATGTGTCTGGAGAGACTGCCCACAGGATCGCCCGTGGGGGTGATGGCCTCAGGCCGGGTGGGCCTGTTTGGCGGTAGGCCGCTGGAGCCGGGCGCTTCACGGCAGGGCGAGAGGGCCTCGAATGGAGGGCGAGGTCCCTTTTTATGTCCGCCTGGTGCTTCAGGACGGCCTGAACATGGTTCCCGAAGAGGGAGCCCGGCTGGACGGCACCGCGCGCAAGGAGGCCCTTGCCGACGGTGAGGTGGCAACCGAGGATGCCGCGAGAATGGCATCCCGCCTCGCCATGACGGCGTTCAGATACGTGCGTGCTTGCGATTCGGCCACGGATCTGAGCCCCTGCGCCATGGCCTGGATAAAGGCCACGATGGTTGCCTGGTCAGGCGCCTGGCGGAGCGTGAAGGACTGCTGGTTGGGGTCCTTCAGGGCTTCCCCTAGGCCGCCCAAGAATGAGTCCAGGGCGGAGGTTGCCACCAGCCCCCGTCTCGCGTTCTCCTCCCATTCCGTCAAGCATTTCTCCGTGATGGAGATATGCTGCGGCTGGGCCCAAGAGCGATCGTTCACAAGGAGGAGGTTCTCCTGTGTGAGCGAGAGGGGAGCGTCAGGGATAGGCCCATGGGCCATGAAGGGCTTCCGCTGGAAGGGGAGCGGTGCCGGCTTCAGGAATTTCCTGAAGGGCAAGGCTCCCGGGAAGTCAGGCACAGATCCTGGAACGAAATCTTGTGCCTCTTTCCCCCTGGCGGTGTCCTGGGCTTGCCTGAGGCAGTCAGCCACCATGTCGGACTGTTTTAGCAAGGAGGCCCGTGGGGCTGAGGTAGGGTGAGCGCTGAAAAGGCGCTCGGCCGAGCCAAGCTTGGGAGCCTTGGGCTCTGGCACAGTGGACACCGCCTCCGGTGCGAGTTGTGCCAGCCGGTCCATGGCATCCTGGAAGCAGAATGCCATGTGGGCAGGGCCTCATCCTCTGAGGCCGAGTCCGAGTCCTCTGGCCCGCCTATGGAGGGGCGAGAGTCTGCGGAGAGTCTGACCGGGGTGCCACGGTTGTGGGACCCGGGTCAGAGCCCCCAGGAGGCAGCCCCCGGTGTTGTGTCCAACACGGGTGGTGCCGGGGGGCTGGGCAGGGTGAGTCCTGCGCTGGTGGGGCGCCGGGCATAAAGCCGGGCCACCACGTGCATCCCGTGGCCGAGGCCGGGGGAAATCCCAAGGATGGGTGCCACGGTACCATGTGCGGTGCCATGGGATGCGGCATGGGCTGAGCCCAAGGGGCATCAGGACCCTGACCCCATGAAGGTAGGGCCTGGCCCGGTCCCCAGTGCCCAAAGGGCCACCTGCTGGGGGCGGCTAGGCATGTGCCAAGGCGCCCAAGTGCTCTGTCCGGAATGGGACAGAGATGTGGCAGCCCGCCATGGGTCGCTTGGTAGTTGCCAAGGCGCCCAAGTGCTCTGTCCGGAATGGGACAGAGAGGTTGTGGCGGGTGCAGCAGCAGGCTGTGGGGGAGGAAGGGAGACAACCGGGGCGGATCGACGATCTGACGCCCGTAAGGGTGGGGTTGTCTCCCTTGGCCCACCTGGCGAACCAGGGGGTGGTCCCCGCCTGGCGAACCAGGGGGTGAGCCGGTTCCGTTCACATTACGGTCCATCTTGCCTCCCGAAGGAGACCCATGCCCAATGCGCCCATCAGCCATGGAGGCTGAAACAGTACCAGCAGAACCGGAGTTAAGCTGTACGAAGGGGGCGAGCACAGAATCGACAGAACCGGAGTCGAGTCGATCACCGTGCCGGGCAGTGTGAGGGCCGTAAAATGACGAAAATTCAACTGAGCCGGAGCTGAGTTGAGGGCTCGTGGTCACCGCAACCGAACCGTAGCTGGGTTGCGATGACTTGTCGATAGTGTGAAAGAGAGAAGACGTAAAAGGGAGAGACGAAGTTGAAGAGAGAGCGGTTTGTGCACCGGTGGAACCACCCCTTTGTGGGTTTGAGAATTCGGCGGACGAAATCTTCTTAACCCCGCTTTGCCACCCAATCGCTTCACATAAGTCTCTCCCTTAAACGAAAACATAGGCAAGACACAAAAACAACAACGACAATCGATCGATCGCGTAGCGAAATCGAAAAATACTTAGCTGCTCAGAGCGTACGAGGCGAGCTGGAAGATGGCTGCCGAGAAAAGAGGAAGAGCACCTGCGCATGCGCAAGACGTAGACACTCTCAGAGTTACTGTCCCTTCGGACTTTATTGTTACGAGGCAGAATTGGCAAACCGCTGCCGCTTATTGCATTTGTGAGCCACGGTATAGTATGTGTAATTAAAATTAATGTTTTCTCAGATTTTCAGATGTAATTTAGCACCAGCAAAGAAGTTGAGCCAGTCAGGAAGAAACTCTGGTGGTGTGCTTGCGTTAGTTAAGAAATCTTTATATGATTATATTGAAAACATCAATGCTGTATATGACCAAACTGTATTACTTAGAATAAGTAAAACACTCTTCAATTTAGATAAAGATGTGATCATGCTATCCACATATGTTCCCCCTTATGACTCTCCTTATGGTTTTTCTCAATTTAAAAATGGTATAGACTGGATTGAACAATGTCTGACTGATCTTTGGGAAATGTTGGATGATTTTCATATTCTATTGTGTGGGGATTTCAATGCACGCACTGGCAGTAACAATACGATATTTACAGATGAAAATTTCTTTCAAGAGTGCGAAGAATTCTGTGAGAGATCGTCTAATGACCCAATAGTTAACACATTTGGTAGAAAACTAACTGATGTTTGTAAAATGTTTCAATGTTCTATATTTAATTTTAATGATTGTAAAATTTTTGATGCAGATGCTTCCTTAACATTCATTTCATATGCAGGATCAAGTCTTGTTGATTATTTTTGTGCGTCAAATGAGTTGTGTTGTGAAGATCATTTGGGATGATAACAAAAAATATCTATTTTTGAATTCAATGAGATCACAGGAAACCCAAGAAAAACTTACATGTGCAATGAATGCAACAGACGAGGATACCGATTCGGCACTTGGTCTGTTTGTAGAATGCCTGCGGTCAGCAGCAGATTGTATGAAAAAACCTGTTTTCAAGGGAAAGAAGAAAAAAGATGCTGAGTGGTTTGACAATGAATGTCACAAAGCAAAAAAAGATGTAAAGTATAAACTGCGCAAGTTTAGACGAAATAGAATACAGACAAACTGCCAAGATTTCGTAGAGAGTAAAAAGCATTCTCTGATACTAATCAACGAAAAGAAAAAAGCACATAAAAAGGCAAGAACTGATGCACTACTGAAAAACATAAAAGATTCAAAACAATTCTTGAAAGAAGTGAGTACAAGCTTAGGTCGTAAAAACAAAGTTCTATGTAGTGATAAGATTACCAGTGAAGAGTGGTTTAATCATTTCAAAAGCGTATTTGAAACAGATACAGCTCATCAAAACCAGATCAATCAAGACAACACTGATAATTCAGTAAACTCAGACATCTGGCCAGAAATAGAAGTGCTTGATAGAAACATAACAAAAGATGAGATGCAAAAAACATTAAGACATCTAAAATCTGGCAAATCTTGTGGTTCTGACGAAATCTTGGCAGAAATGCTTAAGTCATCAGAAGAAATGATCCTAGCATTCCTAACAAAGCTATTTAATTCTGTTTTTCTTTCTGGATATTTCCCCGAGATGTGGCGTGAAGCAATTATTGTGCCTGTCTTCAAGAAAGGCAATAGAGACCGCCTTCAAATTATAGAGGGATTTCACTTTTAAGTCTTATTGGAAAATGTTACACATCAATCCTAAATGCACGACTTTATCACTGGCTAGAAAATAACAACAAGATATCAGATATGCAGGCAGGGTTTAGAAAAGGATACTCCACGTCAAATCATATATTTACACTTTATACTGCTGTTCAGAAATATCTTAGTAAACCTGCAAAACTATATGTTTGTTTTGTTGACTTGAGACGTGCATACGATTCTGTCCAACATCAAACTTATTAAGAGCACTGATACAATCTGGTACATCTAGAACATTTACAAAGGCTGTAATGGCAATGTACAAATCATTAAAAGCATATGTACGGGTAAAAAATAATTTGACTAACAAATTTGACTGCCCACAAGGGTTGAGGCAAGGTTGTATTGCGAATACAACTTTCTTTTCTATGATTATAAATGAAGTTGCAGATCAGTTAAATACCCATGGTAAGCATGGAGTTCAGCTCTGTCCAGGCCTGGCCGAACTATTTGTTTTTATGTTCGCAGATGACTTAGCGCTCCTTTCCAGTACACCATTTGGTCTACAAAGCCAACTAAATTGCTTAGTAAATACATGCTCCAACCTGAGTCTCGAAATCAATTGTGATAAGACTAAAGTGATGGTTTTCAGGAAAGGTGGTTTTCTAGGCAGACATGAAAAATGGTTCATTGGAACAGAACAGCTAGAAGTAGTAAATAACTATGTGTATTTGGGATTATAGACTTCAGCTTAATGACGACAAAACAGAAGCTATCCTCATTGGCACCCGTCAGAAACTTTCTCAGCTGCCTCCTCTTTCTCTCCCATTATGTAACACATCAGTCCCAATTTCTGATTCAGCTAAAAACCTTGGTGTCTGCATTGACTCTACCCTCTCCATGAACAACTTTGTTTCTCAAACTGCCAGATCCTGCTACTATCATCTCCATCGTATAAGCCTGATCAGGAAGTATCTCTCTGTCGAAACAACTGCAAAACTCGTTCTCTCCTTCATAATGTCTCGCATTGACTATTGCAATTCACTCCTGTCTGGTCTTCCTGCCTCCACCATTCACATCCTACAGCGCATTCAAAACAATGCTGCACGCCTTGTACTCAAAAAGAAAAAAGCTGACCACATATCTCCTCTCCTGGCACAACTTCACTGGCTCCCTGTATCAAAGCGCATACAGTACAAACTAGACACCATGTGCTACAAAAGCCTCAATAACGCAGCCCCCGATTACCTGTCAAGCCTACTTGAGATCTATGTTCCCTCACGTACCCTCCGCTCTGCCTCTGATCCTCTGACTTTTCGCTTTCCACGCACTAAGCTCAATACCTATGGTCCACGAGCCTTCTCTGTATTCTCGTCCACTCTCCCTTGGAACAAACCTTCCTCCTTCCAACCCCCCCCCCCCCCCCCCTGCAGCCTGTCTCCGCTCGGAGGGAATCACATGGTTATAATATATAATTGTATATGCTATGCTCTCTATAATTTTCCATTGCTTTTATTTTGCTTTTATTTTATTCTTTCTCCCCATTTATAGCCATGGTGTGTGTGTTGTGTGTGTGTGTGTGTGTGTGTGTGTGTGTGTGTTGGTGTGTGTGTGTGTGTGTGTGTGGTGTGTGTGTGTGTGTGTGTGTGTGGCGTGCGTGCGTGCGTGTGTGTCTGCTTCAGCGCTTAGATTTGATTTTATCAAGATTTTGCGCTATATAAATATTGTAATTATTATTATTGTTATTTACTTTTTCAACTACTATGAGCTCTTTCCAGCCTTCAAAACATATGGCAATAAAAGGTAAACGCGCAACTGTTGACATTGTACGCACACTAAAAAAACCTGACAGTATGACACGGGAAATATTTTTCAAGTTATCTGATTCCATAGTGCAACCTTCAATTTTATACAGTTCTGAAATTTGGGGCTTGTTACAAGATAATAGTGCAGTTGAAAAAGTCCATTTGTATACCTGTAAAAAATATCTAAAAATGTACCTGTCCGCACACCATCTGCTATGGTATATGGTGAACTAGGATGTTATCCTCTTGTGGTAAACTGTTATATAAGAACCCTAAAATACTGGCTATGATTTATGAAAATGGAAATCCACCGACTACTAAGACAAGCATATGCACTGTTAACTAAACTTGATGAACAAGGTAAAATTAACTGGGTGACAAAGGTAAGAATTGCGCTACAATCATTTGGATTTAATTTTGTTTGGCTGAACCAAGGCGTTGAAAATGAAATTGATTTTTTTAATCAGTGTTAAGACAGAGAATTGTTGATGTTATAAAACAAGACTGGTTTGCGGACATTAGAGACAGTGAACGTTTCCATTTATACAGAGCATTTAAATCTGTGCTAACACATGAAATGTACTTCATTGAGGTGAAAACTAAAGTTTTTCGAGAAAAATTGACGCGTTTCAGACTAGGAGTCAGTGATATCAAAACACACCAAAATCGTTTTATTAACAATATGAATGGTGACATAAACGACTGCCCCTTTTGTCAGCAAACTGTTGAGGATGAAAAACATGTATTATTTCATTGCCCTAAATACAGTAAGATACGACCAAATGTTTTCAAAAATGTCCCATTGCATTATGAAAATGAATATTTAGTTAAAGTCATGTCATGCAAAGATGTTTGCTTAACCAGACAAGTAGCATGGTTTATTCATAAATGTTTTGAAATAAGAACACAACCAGTATGATATCCATTATAGACTAAATTGGTTATGACCTACATATTCAGCTCACTTCGTGACATTGGTCTTTGTGCCATAAGTCAATAAAATTCATGTTCGAGCGGTTCCTGTAAATCTCCTCGTTTCTCTTTGCCCTCCTCCTTTCCTCCATCAAGTCCAAAATTTCATTAGTCATCCAGCTATTTTTTGCTTTTCTCTCTGCCTTAGGGATTTCTTCACAAGCTTCATTTATCTAATTTCTCAACTTTGTCCATTTTTCTTCACTGTCACCAACATCTTCCAGAGCACTGAATTTGTTTTGAACATGTACATTAAATATTTTACGCATCATTTCATCTGTCTTTAAGAGTCCAAGGTTTAGTTTGATGTTGCTTTTGGTCTGTTTCCTTTTCATCAATTTCAGCCTAAACCTTCCCACTACCGGATTGTGGTCACTGTTGCAGTCTGCGCCTGGTAGTGTTTTTGCTGACAGTAAAGAATTTCTAAATCTTTTGTTGATCAGGATGTAGTCAATCTGATTTTGCTATTATCTCCTGGACTCATCCAAGTCCATTTTCTTCTGTTAGGCTGCTCAAACCAGGTGTTGCCTACTATGAACTCATTCATCTGTGCCCATTCTACAAGTTTCCCTTCCCTTTCATTTTGTGTACCAAGGCCATGAGGTCCAACTATATCCTCCACCCTATTCTGTCCCACTTTAGCAATAAGATCTCCCATTATGACTGTAACTTCTTGTGATTTACACTGGACCTTGGCCATCTCTAAAACTTCATAGAAGTTGTCGATGTCTTCCTGAGTACTTGCGGATGTTGGTGCATACACCTGTATGATGTTGATACCAAATGGTTTGCCTCCCAATTTGACCAGCAAAACTCTGTCAGACACAGCCCAGTATCCCTTAACTGCTTTTGATTTGTCTTTATCCTTTATGATGCCTACTCCTCTTTCATGTGAATTACCACCAGAGTATATCACTGTGTATTCTCCTGATGTTATCATGCCTGCCCCCTTCCATCTCACTTCCCCTAGTCCTAAAATACTCATGTTAAGCCTTTCCATCTCCATTTTGATGTTGTCTAATCTGCCCTTCTGCAGCAGTGTTCTGATGTTCCATGTAGCTATTTTGTTTCTACTACTATGTAATCCAATAAAGAAAGATATCAAAATTTTAATTATTCAAAAGTCATTACTTTCATCACTCCTAGACAACCAATCTAAGATCTTTTTTGTACCATCTTAAAGTTCTTTTCTCTTGCTCTTTTCAGTGATGGTAACTACATATTCTATAGAAACAGCTGAAATTTTTGTAACATACCAAGTAGGTGATTAGACAAAGGGAGAATGAAAGTTCCAGGCAGATGGTCCCAAAACACCATGAGAACGCTGGCCCACAGTTGAAATTTTAAATCTAGGAACCTGAAGGGAAAGAGTATTGATCATCATATTTAAGTCAAAAAAAAAAAAAATCATACAAACACCACATACACATACATGCATACACACACACACCACACATAGTAGGCGTCTTTACCTAGTTTGACAAATAAACCCTTTTAAATGGGAAACAGATAGCACACAATGCATTAGGGGCTAGCGCCTGTGATAATCATGAGTTTAAAGGCTAAATAATGATGAACTGTCACATTTAATGATTTATGGGGATGGTGAAACCTGGTTGTCTGAGGCGAGTAAAAATCCTTTTGGGCGAATCAAAATAAAAAATCAATCGTCCGTTGGGTGAGTGACAAGTCTGACCCCTGCAGTTATAATTTATTTCAGTTTTCCAAACTTTCCAATCAGCCGACTGATTTTGTCTGCAATGATCCAGTCTGCCAATGTTCACAAAAAAACGAAGCTATTAAGTATTATAGAGAACGGCAACTCTTGCTTCCCATAGGCCTGTCAGTGAAGGGAGTCTGTGCGATACAATCAAGTGTTTACAGATCAACTACCTTTCGCCCAATCTGTCCATTTTGGTCGAACGGTTAGAAGCTTATTATTAAGTACGGAAACCAGGGAAAATAATACAACATATTCTTAGTGACATGAAGGGAGGGGGAGGGGGAGGGGAAGAGAATGTGTGTGCTATTTGCAAGGAAAATTTGACAGACAGCAAACTTGATGCATCACTTGATAAGATGATATGTCAAAGAAACTTGTTTAGAAGACAAAGACACTACTTGACAATTTTTCTCGCATTACCTTCATTTGTCTCTCAGGATATAAATTTCAGTTAGGGTGGATTAAATATTTGTTTCCCATCACAATAAACTGCTGAAGCAAGAAAACGCGCGCGCGCACACACACACACAAAAGAGATATAAGACTTGTACAACAACAGAAAATTCTGAAAAAACAAAACCAAACCCAAATAAACAAACAAACAAAAAAAAACCCAACAAAACAAAACAAAAACACACGCATCAACCAATCAACAGAAGCCCCCCCCCCCCCCCCCCACCACGAAAGAGATATATACTTATACAACAACAGAAAAATCTGGAAAAAAAAACCATATCTAAACAAACAAAACAACAAAACATGTGTACACATCAACCGATCAACAACAGCCAACAGATACGTAGTTCAGTTCCACTACAGACCCAGCAACAGATTGGCTGACGATCCAATGGAAACATCATGATTTACTTTAAAAAAAATTACAAAACTAACCATCTTTGTGTGCAAAAATGCCAATTGTTTTTAATGTACATACTTACCAAGTCTCACAAATGCCTAAATTTCTCACTATTTGTGCTACGCATGTGTTTTACACACACACACACACACATATATATATATACTCTCTCTCAATGGTATCATACTAGGTACTGACAGCCAAACTTCTGAAAAGGTTATTATAATATTAACACTTATATTTCTGAAAAGTACAAGAAAAAATAAGCACAATGCAAAAAAAAAAGTAAGTCTCTAGCTGTATTAGGTCCAGAGATAACACACTTTGAAAACGGCAGTTTACGTACGTTTTCGCCAATTGTGAAATGTAGCAAGTTTGCAGGAACCTAAATTTTCCAGAAGTCCTCAGACAGAAAATGTCATTCCTGATTTTAATTCTTAACAACATAAACTACATAAAAAAGCAAGCATACAAGTAGATCTGTTCATACGTTTACACAGCAGTGCTGCAAACTTCATAAATATACCATTTTGTCAATGTTCGAAATTGCACGACAAGCCATTTTTGCACCCCCAATACAGAATTGGCTAGAGTTTACTTTTTCTCAGAAACAATGTTATTGTATGAAACTTAGATTTTTGGGGGCAGTGTAAAGTGACAAAGTCATGAGTTATATGGCTCCAAAAATGGCAAAATATCTCATTTGAACGATGGAAAAAGCACGGTTCACGTACCAGACCAAATTAAAACGCACATATTTCGCTTATTTTTTTATGGATTTCCTTGAAATTTTGCATGTGAATCAAATAGAAAGCTACCGGTAAATTATTTTCAAACTTAGTTATATTCAAGATATAAGATTTTTTGTATGCATTTGCACCCAAATAATGTGAGGGCCCATGTATTGGGCCAACTTAAAACTTACATAACTCACATTATGTCTTGATGGAATTTTCTGAAATTTTGCATGTGAATCAAATCAAAGCTACAGCTTCATTCTTTACAGGCAAATGGTGCTAATATACGAGATTTTAAGATTTTGTATGCATGTACTGATTTAGTCTGAAACAATGTGATCCACAGATGACTTTGTATCATATTAGCATAGAAAGACATCCTTCTCAATAACATAATCATGAAACTAAAATGTGTAACAGCAGAAGATATATGCCTGGCAATGCTGTAGGCCTATATGACTTACAGCCATTTCTATACTCATTCGTAATGTTTATCAATAACATATTTTCATCAGTTATTTCGCAGTAACATTCATCTTCCCATATCCACATAGGCCCTACAAAGAAATGTTCAATGTCTGGTCTATCTATTGAAAATCTCTCTGCTTCTTTTAAAACTGTCTCAATTTTTGTCTTCAGATTTAGCCCCTGAGGTGATGATTAATCAGTGTTACTAATTTTTGAAACAAAAGCAGTGTTCTCGTCCTGCGACTAATCACACTCAGTTCTCAACAGTTTTAACTGTAGAAGTAGTTTTAAGTTTACTAGTGAGTGTCTGCTGTTGAAGTTTTGGTGGCAGTGATGGTTAATTTCATCCACAAAAAATCATCATTGCCTTGAAAACAAACAGAAGTAAAATCCCTATTTTTTCTCAAGTGTTTTCCTTAATTTGTGCCAGCTATTACTTCTGAGAGTAAAGTATTCTTATATTTTGCCATTAGAAAGGCTCACTGGACTTTGTGGAGCTATGTGTCTGTGTTTGCCTGATGCTACATTGTCGAATCTGATCCAATAGACGTGATCTTTCTCTTCCCTTTCCCTCATCTTTTCATCAAGTTTTTTGTTCACTATCTCTTAAATTTTCTGATCCAGACAGACCCCAGTAGCACTTTCTACTTTCTTCAGTCTGTTCTCAACAGACTGGAACATGGATAGCAGTAAATGAGTAAATCTATCTTTGCTTCCAGTGGGCCCCGTTTTTCTTTCCCACCAGAAAGACAGTCTGGACATACCCAGTGATTACTAGATCTACCTGTACACACTCCAACAAATAATTTTAACACAAGTATTTATCGCTATGAAGTGAAATGAAAGTAACTCAACACAAAACGAAATCAGCTTGTACTGAACTTCAACCTGTAGCTTGCAAAACAGAAGAGTGAGTTGTGTTAGCAGGCAACTTTAAAACTTCATTTCCCTAAGAAACAACAGCTTGTTTTGAACTTAAACTTAATTTTCTTCTTAGAGCGGCTATACTTGACTGGAATTGGCAATTAAGTTAACGAAACAATTTCAGATTTGAAAACGACGCCATTGTGACTGTCATTGTGACAATGTCTCTGTCTGGCTCAGTGGCTGTGTCTTCGTACGTGGCGTTGTATAAGGTTGTTTCAAAACTACTGCTTTTCAGCAAGCTACAATCGCATTTCCTACACAAATTCTTGTATTTAAACAGTAGTAATCATATAACGGATATCAATGAATAATATTCATTGAAAAAATGCAAACCTTGCGTTTAAAATTGTGGAATTTCAGCTGATTTGGTGTAGGTCTGTCATCATAGTCACGGCACGATTGCGCCTCCAAACTGCAAGTCACGTGGCTTCTTCTTCTTCGGTGGTATTAACGTCCCCTGGCGTTGCCTTCCCTTTAATACGATTTTGCGTATCAAGGGAAGTAACTTGATGATTGTTGTTGTGGGTCGCGTGTGGCAGTAGTACAGTCTGGTGATGTGTGCTCGTGCATGCGTATGAATACATGTATAATTTTCCATTGCTTTTATTCTTGCTTTTATTGTTTCTCCCCATTTATAGCCATGCGTGGTGTGTTGTGTGTGTGTGTGTGTGTGTGTGTGCGTGCGTACGTGCGTGCGTGCGTGTGTGTGTTTCAGCGCTTAGATTTGATTTTATCAACTAATCAAGAGTTTGCGCTACATTAATATTGTAATTATTATATTGTAATTATAATACATGTGTGCGCGTGCGCATCTGTTTATTCTACGAGATTTCTTGAACTGGAACAAAGTTTATCTAAGTTATTGCTACAACGAGTTACCCAGCTTCTTGCAGCTGCACGCAGTTTCATAACAGTTTTCAACTTGTCAGACATATTTACGCTCGTTTCAAATCACAAATCCAAATCTATTGAGCGGAAGAAATCATTAGAGAACAGTTCACGTATCCATAATCCAGTCACAAAACCGAAAATAAGCAAAAAAACATTAAACAGTTTCCTTCAAAAAGTTACACAAATACCAGCTGCACACACAGCAGAGGCATTGTTCCCGGGTTCCGGCACCAAAATATTATGTTCAAAAACACACAGAACATAACAGAAGTCACAATACTTAGACTTCGAACAAAAGAAAACGACCACCATGGAAAACTGTTTACCGTGGCTAAACTTTAATTATCTTCAGATCGGAGAGCTCAAAATAAACAGATGCGCATGCGCACACATGTATTCATTCCACTTCGATGTCTGTGATTCATACGCATGCACGAGCACACATCACCAGACTGTACTATTGCCACACGCGATCCACAACAATTGTTTTAGATAAGAGTCGTCAACGATGCCGTACCATGTGCGAGGGTTGGGTGGCAGCACTGCGGTTAATCATATAAAAAATAAATTTTGTTAGACTATGTGCAGATTGTAGTTAAGAATGCCCGCTCGTATGCAGTTATGACCACAAGGAATAGATCTAATATTAGTGTCAGAAATTATTGGCAGCGCTTCGAAAACGATTGCATCTGTGTGTGTGTTGTGTGCGCGCGCGCGCGAGCGTGTGTGAGTGACTGTGTGTGTGTGAATTTGACATTTTTAAAAATTATTATTTGTTTGTTTTTTCACATAAAATGTGTTGTATACTTTTTGTGTCCGAGTTGTTCTCCAGAAATGGTGAATCCGCAGGGTGCATGCTTTATATGTCTCAACATATTTCTTTTGCACCGATGCCAATGGCATCTCATGCTTCAGTATACATTAAGGGATCAGTAACATCAGATTCAGACATGTAGGACATTGATCTTTGAGCTGATGTTGCTGAAAATCGAAAACGAAACCTCAAAATGGCCGCCCGAATATTGCGCGAGGCCACCCACTTCAGTTGAAATTATGTGTCATCATTATTAGATTATGTCTGTTGTTAATTTCCTGTTTCTGCACCGATGTTGTGTCAATAAAACATTTGGTACAGTTATTTGTGTCAGATTGTTTTGTTTTTTTGCGTGATTCGAGTCTAAAAATACCCGTCCTGTGCTTACACATTTTGTCACACTTTCTGTGTGACTTTGCACTGGACTTGAATACAACCACGGCAACAAGTGAAGTTCTAATATATTTAATCTGAAAGAGCATTAAATAGATGTGAGAAATGTCACCTCTTTCAGAGAAATGCACCTTGAATAAAAAAAATATGATCAGCCTTTGTCAGCTGTGTCACGCCCGTAATGTACGGGACGGCCCGCGAACGAAGTCAAAATTTGACCAGGGACTTCACACATTCGTTGACCTGGATAGGCTGATACAAGCTACATATAACAACAGATCATGTGATGCTATTTATTTGGGTATACCCCTCGAGGGAATGACGCGGGATTTCACAAAAAGTACTTTGTCACACTCTCCAACGATCGTAAACACGGGACGCTTATCGCGGGAAGCACCGAATCTGCCCAAACAACGGCCAATTTCTTCTTTAACCTGAACTACCGTCGACTCAGGTGAGTAATATGACTTTTATGAATATATCATTCATCTTTTAAAGACATTTTAAGTACATTTTTGTTTTACTGATCTTAGTACGCAGTCGAAAAAGAACCGAAGCGTCAGTCTTTTAGTTTGAAGCAAGCTTGTCGCAGGAAATGCACGGCACGGTCGGAATACGACTGTGGGCGATTGGGTTCTTGTTCAAACGTAAAATTGTAAAACAGTTAATCCTGCACATATTTTAAGTCTTCCCTTGTTGGATATTTTCACTATTTCATTTGTTTCTGATCAGGAATTCAACATTTTCCTCACTGCCATCCCGCGTATTACTGTGATACTCGCCATGTTGTGAATGTCAAGATGACTTCCGGTGGCTACATCACGTATAAAGCACAACACACTTACTGGCAGAATTTTTGAAGAAATCGTTCTTTTCAGTTCTTATCTTTCTCAAAAATTATTGGGTACTCATTATCAAGAAACGATAAACGCAATTTTGTTGTGCGTAAAGTTCTGTGTAATTTAGATGTGACGATCGTCGCATACTTTACTTGTGACAAGCAGACTTTTCAGCTATTTTCAGCCACTCTTAATTGATTTGTTTTTTTTCTGGATCATTTTTTTCAAGTTAAATATCAGCTTAGTGAATAGATTTTGAAAGGAACTATTTATTTCATTGCTCAGCCAGACTTTTAAATAAACTGATAGGATATACATATTTGGTATAAACTGATAGGATCTAAATATCTGATATGGTGTAAATATTTGAATTTGTATACTTTTGAAGATGAATATTTCAAACGTTTTATTAATGGCTTTGCTTTTATTCCAGCATAACTAACGAAAATCATTATATGGAAATTATGATTTGGTTACATTGACTCAGATGTAAATTTCCTTGTTCAATGATTTCAGGACCAGGATGTATGTCATCGTAGCCTACATGTTCCAGTCAAACATGGACAGAAGACATCATTAAAAGAATATGGAGGAGTGGTAAGTTTACTACTTTTACTGTAGACAATAGTGACAGTAAAAGAGTAACTTCAGTAAGTGCATACTTCTTTAAAATGATGAACGTGTAAAACTGCCATTGGTTCAGTGTACAAAGCCAACATGCACAAGACAGACTTTCTTGAAATATGGCCATCTATGGGATTAGTACACAGAGGAAAACGACCCACATTTTGCACATCCACCCCCCCACCCCCCACCACCCTATTCTTCCAGCTTGTCACATGACACCATATCACCAGTAGCAAAGAAGTTACGAAGGCGTATTTCTTACTAAATACAGTAAGTAACTGTATGAGAATGAAAACATCTATTAATTCTTTGACAGATTGTCCCCATCACATGGCCAGTGTTTTACAGGCGTTATAGCTGTAACGGAGTAATACAAGGAATAAAAGCTTGTAGCTATTTCATATTATTACACTATGTTTCAGATCCTGTCCAAGGAGGAAGAAGACTTTGAAATCAGCTTCCTGAAGGAAACCAATGGTTCCTTCAACTGGCCCGAGGAGGACATCGCATCGGTTTCGTCCACTGACATAGTCACCATGCTGGACGTAAACTGGGTCCTTGAGTCCTGTCATGATTTATCATCCAAATGGACCCTAATGTTATTAAAGAGATCCTAATGTGTTTTATAACACTGTTTATTAGAATAAAAAACTTTTATGGAGTGAAAACTGCTATTTTCTGTGTTTTTCCTTTTATGTGCACTATTGTTGTCACATGTAATGCAGTGACGGTATTCACTGATCCTAACTTTCCTCTCAGCTGTTGAATGATGAGGCACTTTCTGATATGCACACTGTTTGAGCTTCTTGTCAGAAAGAACTATGTAGGCATTGCAAGAAAAGTCTGTTGATGGTTAGCATCCATGACAAAGTTACATTGGGGGTGTCGCGTACATTATATTGACACGCTTTTAGAAGGGTCATATGTGATCCAAGTTTGACATAAAAGCACTTTTCATTGCCTTGATTACTTTCTTCCTTGCTATTTATTATATTTCCATAGCAATTGTGCATGTAGTATCTAAAATTGTGTGGCTTACATCTCAAATGTGTCACACCGTAATGTACGCGACACCCTGATAGACCCCTGTTTCAAGTCTCAAGAATATTAAAACAGACTGCCTTACTGATTTTTTAAAACATAATTAAGAATTTAGATAACAGTCCCTTTCTAATCAGCATAAATCCACAATCCCCGTTTTATTTTTCATTTTTGACCTGATGCAACCTCGTATTCACCATTTCTGGAGAACAACTCGTCTGCATTTTGGTGTATACACATTAATTTTGTTTAGGAATACCTTTTTCATGTCATACTCAAACCATACTGCTGTTTTCTTTCCTTTACATGTCACTCTTGTATTATTGATGTGTTGTTGATTTATATCTTTATGAATATATCCTCTATAAAGTACAAAGTGCTTAGGAGCTGGCTTCCAAAGATGTTGAGCCATAGCTATTATTATTATTATTTTATTATTATTATTGTTATTGTTATCATCATCATCTTTATTATTATTTTTATTATTATTATTATTATTATTATTATCATTATTATTATTATTGTTGTTGTTGTTATTGTTATTGTTGTTGCTGTTGTCGTTATGTTATTGTCTAGTATTAAAACAGATAGATGTTCGGCATTGGCGGATAATATTCTCTAGCAGCCGTTGCCTCCCCGTAAGTCTTAGCGAGTCTCTAATTTCGTAAGACTGATTAATATGGGAGTTACTTCCCTTGATGGGTAGTCTGCTAAATGCTAATCCTACAACTACCCTTTTGGAGGAATTAACAATATTTATCAGATGAACAGTTTCTAAATAAATATGTAAACTTTCTTCATTTGTTGGGTTTATTATCTTCCATATCTTTTGTCCATTTTGTTACTTGTTGTTGTTGTTTATGATTTTTTCTTCTTTTTCTTCTTCTTCTTTTAAAAAAAAAAAAAAATCAAGCCACTGTGGTTTTCTAATGTTTCTTTGTGAGAGTTGGGGTGATGTCTGGAGCTGGAGATGTGACATTTACTGATGCAGGCATTGGAACAGGGGACTGTTGCTGAGATGTGGATAGAAGTTCATGGGAAGAAAAGTGTGGAGAAGAGGGTGGAGGTGATACAGGTGTGTCCTCGGCCATTGCAGTCATTCCTTGCAGGGATTGCGCATCACTGGAGGTTGCAACCAGATGTGTGCGGTTGTGTCTCATGGGGCCACTGCGTGGATAATGACGAAACGGGGATTGTGGTGTTTTCCCAAGACTGTTCCTGATTTCTTCATGTCCTTAATATAAAGACAATGTCACCAGGTTTCAGGGGTGTTGCTTTTCTTGCAGTGTGACGAAGATTAAAGTAAGAGCATAGTTTCTGTTTCATGTTCTTTTCTTTCTGGCTGATGAGGGAGTGATCAGGGATCTTTGGGAGAAGGTTGGAGGGAACAATGGGGATTTTTGTTTTCAATTTTCTTCCCATCAACAGTTCACTGGGTGATTTTCCTTTTTGCAGTGGACTCGCCCTGTACAGACAGAGAGCATTATAGAGATCCTTTGCATTTTTGAGCAGATTCTTCACTGTTTGCATGGCTCTTTCGGCCTGTCCATTACTTTAGGGATAGAGAGGAGAGCTTGTGGTGTGTGAAACTGAAATCTACAGCAAAGTTGTGGAATTATGTACTGACGAACTGAGGCCCATTGTCCGAGACAATAACATCAGGGATGCCATGGATCACGAAAATGCTCTTCAATTTGCCGATGAGGTTGTTGCTCTTCTGGTTGTCCAGGCGACGCAATTCTGGCCATCGAGAATAATAGTCTACCACAATGACAAAGGTCTTGCCGTGAAGGTCAAACAAATCCATGCCCAGACCACAATGACAAAGGTCTTGCCGTGAAGGTCAAACAAATCCATGCCCAGACCACAATGACAAAGATCTTGCCATGAAGGTCAAACAAATCCATGCCCAGACCACAATGACAAAGGTCTTGCCGTGAAGGTCAAACAAATCCATGCCCAGACCACAATGACAAAGGTCTTGCAATGAAGGTCAAACAAATCCATGCCCAGACCACAATGACAAAGGTCTTGCTGTGAAGGTCAAACAAATCCATGCCCAGACCACAATGACAAAGGTCTTGCCGTGAAGGTCAAACAAATCCATGCCCAGACCACAATGACAAAGGTCTTGCCATGAAGGTCAAACAAATCCATGCCCAGACCACAATGACAAAGGTCTTGCCGTGAAGGTCAAACAAATCCATGCCCAGACCACAATGACAAAGGTCTTGCCGTGAAGGTCAAACAAATCCATGCCCAGAACACAATGACAAAGGTCTTGCCGTGAAGGTCAAACAAATCCATGCCCAGTCTGGACCATGGCTGATTGGGGAATGTGGAGGGAAGGAGGGGTTTCTTTTGTGTTGGTCTATGCTTGGTACAGGTGTCACGTATACTTTGATGTCACTGTTAATATGTATACTTTGATGTCACTGTTAATATGTATACTTTGATGTCACTGTAAAAGGTATACTTTGATGTCACTGTTAATATGTATACTTTGATGTCACTGTTAATACGTAGATTTTGACGTCACTGTTAACATGTATACTTTGATGTCACTGTTAATACGTAGATTTTGACGTCACTGTTAACATGTATACTTTGATGTCACTGTTAATACGTAGATTTTGATGTCACTGTTAACATGTATACTTTGATGTCACTGTTAATACGTAGATTTTGATGTCACTGTTAATATGTATAATTTGATGTCACTGTCAATGTGTATACTTTGATGTCACTGTTAATATGTATACTTTGGTGTCACTGTTATATGTGCATATGTTGATGTCACTGTTATTATGTATACTTTGGTGTCACTGTTAATATGTATACTTTTATTTCATTGTCAGTATGTATACTTTGATGTCATTGTTAATATTATACTTTGATGTCACTGCTAATATGTATACTTTGATGTCACTGCTAACATGTATACTTTCATATCACTGTAAACATGTATACTGTGATGTCACTGTTAATGTGTATACTTTGATGTCACTGTAAACATGTATACTTTGATGTCACTGTTAATGTGTATACTTTGATGTCACTGTTAATAGGTATACTTTGATGTCACTGTTAATATGCATAATTTGATGTCACTGTTAATGTGTATACTTTGATGTCACTGTTAATATGTATACTTTGATGTCACTGTTAATATGTATACTTTGATGTCACTGTTAATATGTATACTTTGATGTCACTGTTAATATGTATTCTTTCATGTCACTGTTAACATGTATACTTTGATGTCACCGTTAATATGTATACTTTGATGTCACTGTTAATATGTATACTTTCATATCACTGTTAACATGTATACTTTGATATCACTGTTAATATGTATACTTTGATGTCACTGTTAAATGTATACTTTGATGTCACTGTTAATGTGTATACTTTGATGTCACTATTGATATAGATATACTTTCATTTCACTGTTAATTTGTGTACTTTGATGTTAAGATGTATACTTTCATGTCCTTTTTAATGTGTGTACTTTCATGTCACTGTTAATATGTATATGTAATATGTATATATATATGTATATATATATATATATATATGAGCCAAAGTCAAAAGGTGCTTCTTGCTTTTGTCCAAAATGAAAGAGTTTTAACGCATTTGATTTATCATGTGTTTTAAGTAGTATGGACATCAATGTTCAATGTTTATTCAGTGAAAATTGTCTTTTTTTGGTATCTCTGCTCATAAATGTTTAAAAAATGTCTGGTTTCACTCGTGATATATGACGACAAACATATCCTTACCCATGTCATTACTGATTAAAATATGATTACTTCATGGAAATTTGTGGTGTTTTCAGGTTTAAGACGTTCTAAAAATGGAATATCTAAAACAAACTATACTTTTGGGCCAGTTCATTAGGGAGAAAATTACTGATGTTTGTCGTCACAGTCACAAATGACACGCTACCTTATTCGCAGACAAAACAGCTACAGTGAAAAGCAAGAAAATAGGACAGTTTCTTATATTTTATTCCAAGGAACACAATGAAAAGATTTATGAAAAGGATGGAAATGTTAATACAACAAATATTACAAAGCATAGCAACAAAATAGGTTTCATCTGTGACGATTGCAGTGTGACACCAACACACCTTTCTGTAACGTGTCACAAATGACTCCATTTGTGCTCATAGAAACACAAAGCAAACAATTTTTTAAATTATTCTGATATATTCCTAAGAAGAATGGAAAAGTTAAATTAAATAATACATCAGATATTTCAAAGTATAGCAACAACATTTCATCTGTGAAGATTGCGGTGTGACTTGAACACAATTTCCTGTAGCATGTCAGGAATGACTCCATTCAAGTTATGAAAATATAAAACATTACCAAAGTAAAAAATAATATCTGTAATTAAAGACGAGTGAAAGATAAAACAATGTAGATCTAAGTGCTATCATACACTGACTCATTGCAAAAAAAATATTCCAAAGCTAGAAAAAATACTGTTTTACAAATGCAGCCGAAAAGATCAGAAATCTATGGCAGATATAGATCTGGGCTGAGTTCTACCGCACACTGTCAGTAGATCAATGTACTTAGTGTGCACACTTTGACAGCCAGCGGAAAGGGGTGGGGGGTGGGGGGGGGGGGGCGGAGACCCCCCCAAAACAAACAAACGAACGTATGCACCAAAACGTGAATGCATCTTTAGATCTAGAAATCAGCATTGAGTCTTTGTGTGGAATATGTGAAAACTCAGTGCTGTTCTGTGCCCTGTACACCTACATTACGGCACCGCCTCTTGCTATTTAGGCCTATAGGTAAGTGTCCCTGCGATGTTCCTTTCAGCATGGCATCATGCATTCATGCATCTTTCATCATATGTATAAATTAACGGCAAGAAGAGTAATCTGCTTACTACACCACCAGTTGAAAATGCATGTATTTTGCATTGTGACTTTCAGTTTCTTAACTAAGTTTTTTTCATTAACTTTCAATGTGTTGCGACAGAATATTTTCTGTTGGTTTTATCAAAAATTCTACAACTATGATGATGTAGAACTACAGACACTAGATCTAGAATTTACCGCGTCCAGTGGCTTGCAGCTTAATGCTGGCACTGAAAGAGCAGGCCATCGCTTTGTACGATTCCCTGGCACTGAGCAGCTGTTTTGTCTTTCGCGGTGGCTCAGTGGGTGCGTTCAATTAAACAGTAGGCTGTGCACAGCCTATGTTAATTAACATTATACATTAGTGTTTGTACATTTAGATTGATGTTGAAAACATTCATAGACATTTTCAACAACTAAGACCTTATTGCAAGCTAAAAAGTCATCTTTATGATAGAAATCATGTGACTCAGTTTAATCTGTGATTTGAACAGTAAAATAGTTTCATCCGTGACAAGAAAAATGGTGTGACAACACAACTTGTCTTACTCATCTTGATCATGCTCAGCCATTTTGGCGGGAAAGAAATATTCTATCACGCCTTGAATGCTCCTTGGTCAAACAAAATGTTGGATTGGCTTTTCCAGAGGCAGTAGCTCATACTTTACAGGGCATAGTTTCATCCGTGACAGGTGTTACACGAACGCTAAAAACTCACATAGTTTCCAAAGTATCCATTTGATTGTAGTGCTGATCAGTTCTATTCAGACAGTTTTATGATGAAACTTGAAAACCCCAATATCATTGCAGTTTTTAATCATTTTTCCCCACTGTGATTGATCAAAGCACTGTAGGCCTGTGACACAAAAGTGTCACGAATGAAACCTTATATTTACACTTTAATATTGCAGAATATATGAAAAAATTAGGCAAAAAACTCAAATGAAATTATAAACTAGTGAGTAACCTTGATAAGAAACCAAAAAATACGTACATAGGTACAACCATTGGTTTAACACCAAACTTTGTTCTCAGCCTACTACGCCTATCTGTAAAAGGAAGGCTGAAATTTGAGCAAAAGTGTAAATATAAACTTGACTGGCTAATAAATGATTTGTTCAACCTCCATGAATTCATGTCTACTATTTGATCTGACATTTAAAGCTCAATATCTAGGATTGTTGAGACTGTGCAAAGGCAAGAAAATTAGTTGCAGTGATTTGAACTAGGAAAGCCACCCCAAAGCACCTTTTGACTCTGGCTCATATATATATATACAGTCAAACACGCTTAAGCCGAACTCGCCCGGGGAATGAAAAATCATTTCGCTTATCCGAGTTTGTGCATATCCGAGTTCGGATAAGCCAAACCTTTCCCGAGAAATTACCCTGCAATTCGGCTTAAACGATTTTTTTCAGAATAAGTTGTAAAATCACTTGGAATGTTTGTAAAAAGTTTTTTTTAAAGAGAATATCTTTGCTTCCCTTTGCAACTGAAACATCGAATTGATAATTTTGCGAAAGTTTGTAGACGTGTATGCTGCTTTTCTATCGATTTCACTCCATTTCGTTCACCCGGTAAAAACAGAACAAAGCTCGAAATTTAAAACCAATAACTGGTGTTATTTTCCTGAAAGCTACGAGACACTAGCACTCGTATTAGTATATTGACCAGAACTTAAAATTTATAACTGGCTGTACTTCCTGAAACATGGGCAAATTTTGAGATATACTCAAAAAATGAGAGAGACACCGGTCGAGCTTATTCACTCCTGAGACTAGTAACACAGACAAAACTCTCTCTCTCTCTCTCTCATCTCACTCTCTCTCTCTGTGCGTGGTGTGTGTGTGTGTGTGTGTGTGTGTGTGTGTGTGGTGTGTGTGTGTGTGTGTGTGTGTGTGTGTGTGTGTGTGTTTAAATGAATATGATCAAAACAGTGACAAGTTACAAGTGCTTTCTTCAGTGGGGCTTTATTAATACCTCAAAGCCAACTGTAAAAATAAATGGTGAAAACAGTGACACATCTCAGAAACAAAACCAAAGATTCCACAAGCATCTACGCTTTTGTTAAAAGGATTCCAAGTAAATCATAATAAATGTAATGTTTAATGAAACCGTCTTCCTTAAAGAAAGAAAAGAAACAAAATTTGACAATTTGTCTCTGTGGTCATAAATCAAGATCAAATCTCCGTAAACATATATTGTAGGCAAATGTTTTCTTTCGCTGCATGTTTATTGTGGTTTGATCTTCACCACTCGCTCAAAATGAGCACATACATTCCTCAGGTAGATTTGCTCTTCACAAAGATTTCTTCCTTCGATTGGAAAAACAGGTTTGTATGAGAGCCACTTCTTTTGTGAACACTGCAACAGTTGTTTGGAACATGGTGGCAGCCGCATGGATTTCAACGTCGGACCCCCAAGAGTTAGGTCTGAGGGTTGTTGGCAAGAAGATAATTGCCAATACTGGTGCCCACATAGCCTGAGAATGGTTTCTCGTTCTGCAGCATGAAGTCGATGAGTTTGGCACGAATTTCTTTCGTGGAGGTCCTGTGTGCCACAACACTTCCAGACTAAGTGCACGATAAAAACAATTCCCGTCCCCAACTATTGTGTCTACCTGAAGGGGGTCTGTAAGCAGCTCAGAGCAAGATCTTTCAGGTAGATCACACAACAACGGAAGACCATGGAGTCTCGACTGTTCCTGTCGCCAGGCACGGTTTGTTGGCACAAATGCCTCTCTCGTAGCCGCTTCTTGGAAAGTGATCTGCACCTCATCAGTCTCTTCTTCAGCCGAATCAGTTAGAAAGCTTTCTTCATCCACTTCAGTTTCATAGCCGTATTCCTCCCTCTCAGTTGTGTTGCTGTCATTCTCCATTCCTGTTCCTCCCATGTCTTCGAATTCTTCCTTCTCAGTTGTGAAGCTGTATTCCTCTGTGTCAGACATGCAATTGTCATCTTTTGCCCAAGCGTCTCCCAGGCAGCTGTCTTGTTCTACTTCAGTTTCTTTACTTCCTGGTGGGCTGTACTCCTTCTCAGAACACTCACCATCTGCGTCAGACATACTTGCATGTTTTGTCGTGTCTCTGTCGCATGGTGTCTCATCGAACTCACCCTCTTCTTTACCTGTATCATCACAACAGCGCCCATCATCTCGGTCTTGTTGACTATTGCAATTCACTCCTGTCTGGTCTTCCTGCCTCCACCATTCACATCCTACAGCGCATTCAAAACAATGCTGTACGCCTTGTACTCAAAAAGAAAAAAGCTGACCACATATCTCCTCTCCAGGCACAACTTCACTGGCTCCCTGTATCAAAGCGCATACAGTACAAACTAGACACCATGTGCTACAAAAGCCTCAATAACGCAGCCCCCGATTACCTGTCAAGCCTACTTGAGATCTATGTTCCCTCACGTACCCTCCGCTCTGCCTCCGATCCTCTGACTTTTCGCTTTCCACGCACTAAGCTCAATACCTATGGTCCACGAGCCTTCTCTGTTTCTGGTCCACTCTCCTGGAACAAACTTCCTCTCTCAGTCCGTCAGCAACCTACTTTTGCCTCCTTCAAGTCCGCTCTCAAAACTCACCTTTTCTCCTCTGCATAAAATCCTAACCTCACTCAACCCCCCTCTGCAGCCTGTCTCCGCTCGGAGGGGAATCACTTTGTTTTAATATATAATTGTATATGATGTGCTCTCTGTGGTTTTCCATTGGTTTTATTCTTGCTTTTATTCTTTTCTCCCCATTTGTGGCCATGTATGTGTGTGTGTGTGTGTGTGTGTGTGTGTGTGTGTGTGTGTGTGTGTGTGTGTGTGTGTGAGTGTGTGTGTGTGTGTGTGTGCGTGTGTGTGCGTGCGTGCGTGTGTGTCTTTTCGGCGCTTGGATTTGATTTTGTCGAGATTTGCGCTATATAAATATTGTAATTATTATGTATGCATGTGCGTACGTATGTATGTATGTATGTATGTATGTATACGCTTAGATTTATGTATGTATGTATGTATGCATGTATACGCTTAGCTTAGATTTATGTATGTAAGTATGTAAGCATGTATGTATGCATGTATACGCTCATATGTATGTAGGTATGTATGCATGTATACGCTCAGCGCTTAGATTTGATTTTATCAAGATTTTGCGCTATATAAATAAAATATATTATTATTATTATTATTATTATTCATCCGGCAAGTCTTTCTGTTCAGTTTTCTGGAAGAATTGCGGGATAGTTGTCTGAGTCCCCAAATTAATGAGATGCTTGTGTAAGGTTTCAGTGAATGATGTCAATGCCTGTGAGACAGGATGCCCCGGCACAAACACTTGCATGCAGTAGAGATCAACTTTTTGGAGGGAATCCAGCAAGTCTTTCCGGCTGATGATGGGTGTGGGGTCTGCCTCGTCGTCACTGTTCTGCTCGGTTGTTTCTTCACCCATGGACCAGGACATGTCAGACTTCTGGACATCCTCATCCACGTTGACATACTCTTCAACGTCTATGTCAAACTCTGCCAAAAATCTGTCTCTAAGTGACTGGGGAATCGCGCTGTCATCATCCGAGTTGAACGAACTGTCGTGACTTGGAGTCACTGGATCGAAATTTGCTTTTCGAAAGCAGTTGGCGATGGTTCTTGTTGTAACGTGTCCCCATGCTTGCTTCAGAGTAGTCAAGGCATCAAGAAGAGTGATTTGGAAGTCTCCACTTGGTAGTCCAGAATCAATGTGCGCGATCAATTTCACCACCATCGCTGTTCGATAGTGAACTTTTATGTTCTTGATGATGCCCTGATCTAAGGGCTGAAGTTTACTTGTAGCATTTGGGGCTAGAAATAAAAGTGCTGTTGCTTTCAGTCGAGCTTGCACATTTCTGTCATGAGCAGAACAATTATCCAGCACAAGCAAGACTTTACGGTTTTGTGCGTGCATGGAATTGTCAAAGTCGATGAGCCATTCGGTGAAGAGCTCTGCTGTCATCCATGCTTTTGCGTTGCCGGTGTATTTCACTGGTGGCGACTTCATGCCCTTGAAGCATCTTGGGTTTTTCGAACGGCCGATTGTGAAAACTGGCAGTTTCTCTGTTCCGTACATATTTGTTGCCACGAGGAATGTCAATCTTTCTTTCGATTTGTTGCCCCCAAAGCATTTTTCGGTTTTGAAGGCAAGAGTTCTCTCTGGGAGTAGCTTCCAGAACAACCCGCTTTCGTCAACATTGAACACGTCTTTTGGGTGGTATGAAGCGATTTTGGGTTTGAGAATCTCCTCTACCCATGCGTCGGTGACGCTTTCATCGACAGCTTTTCTTTCACCGGACATCGTTTTGCACATGATATCGTGTCTTCGTTTAAAGCGATGCAGCCAACCTTCGTTTCATTTCCAGTTTGCATGTCCAAGTTTTCTTGCTATTTCTGAGGCCTTTTCCATCAAGATATTGCCAGTGATTGGGCCGTGTCAACGCTTTCCTTCTGGCATTTCCGTTGTCGTCTCTGTTGACCAGACACTTTTCCAGAGAAAAAGAGCCGTTTATACTTCTCCCTATCTCTCATGATACCCGACAGAGTGCTTTTGGGAATCATGTGCTCTTCGGCAATTATGGTCTTTTTCTTTGTCGGGTTTGATTCAACCTCATTGATGATGTCGATCTTTTGTTTTAGCGTGAGGGTTCGCGTTTTCGGTTTCTTTGACATTTCTGATTCGGCTTCGATATCTGAAAACACACACACAGGAGCAAGTTATTGGCGTATGACATAACCTAATCACACACACACACACACACACACACACACAAAATGCGCACGCATTACTGTACGCACAAATCAATGCACGCTCCACTTCGTTCCTGCCCTCCACCCGCACCCCCTCCCCTCCACCCTCACACACACACACACACAAATATGCGCGCTTCTATACGCACAAGCCAATGCACGCTCCATCTCCCCCCCCCTCACACACACACAAGCATTCACACACACACACAAGCATTCACACACACACACACACACACACTGGGAGACAGCATGTTACACACTCCCTCCCTTACACACGCCAAAAGAAACAATCGTGCACGCACAAAACTAAGCCCGAGCTCATATCCTTTCGACTGCCCATAAACCACGCCAATCGCAAATCTCCCAAGGTTACCTTTCGACCTGCCCCTCCCCTGTGCCCCTCCCATCTCTAACCCTGAACCCACCACCTAATTCACGCACGCAAACTTACCACTCTTACTGTCCAAACAATGGCGCCTGCAAAACATGTGGCACGCGTCATCAGTTTCCCGCATACTCAAAAAACAGGTGACGTGTTCGTTTCCGTAGGATAATTATAGCCGTGACGAAATATGTTTATCTTCCCGACGTGCTTTTCAAGCAAAAAAAAAAAAAAAGACTCTCCGACAGTGTTTAGAGTTTGGCTTATCTGTCAAAATCATGTTTGAGATGTCCGTGTTTGAGTTAGCTATTTTTTGACAGAGTTTGGCTTATCCGAATTAGAAATAGTCTTACAAAGAGGGGGTCTGGTGGGGAATTGGTTTTGGTTTCATATATCCGAGTTTTTTGCTTAAGCGTGTTTCGTTTAGGCGAGTGCGGCTGTATATATATATATATATAATATATATATATATATATATATATATATATATTATATATATATATATACACACTTTCATGTCACTGTTAATATGCATACTTTCATGTCATTGTTGATATGTATACTTTCATGTCACTGTTGATATACATACTTTCATGTCACTGTTAATATACATACTTTCATGTCATATTTTTTTCTATGTAAAGTAGCACCAAAATACCTGTCAGGGCTTGACTGGCACATAGATAAGGTTCCTGCCTTTCAGTCTGAATGCAGGGATTCCAGTCTGACTCGTGGAACGCTGTACTTGCTGCCTCCATTTCACCCAGCTGTGACTGGATACCTGAACCTGTTTAGAGTAAGAGAAGACAAAGCACTGAAGAGATGAATACTGCCCTCAATAATGCTGACCCCATGCAAAGTGGAGGTCTCTACCACCTCAATCCCCTGTACTGTTGTGAGTCTGTGTGTGTGTGTGTGTGTGTGTGTGTGTGTGTGTGTGTGTGTGTGTGTGTGTGTGTGTGTGTGTGTGTGTTGTTTGTATGTGTGCGTGTGGGTGTAGGCGTAGGTGTATGTGTGTGTGTGTGTGCGAGTGTGTACGTGAAAGGGACACTTACACATACATACACACAAACGTACACACACAGACACACACACACACAACATACACACACACACACACACCCCCACGCTTGCACCGCATTACACACCGCGCAAGCGCGCGCGCGAGAACAGAGTGCTGAAAGTTAAGATCGAAGCCAGCACTGACATTTTGGCATCATCAGTGTTTGCTTTCACACGTTAAAACATTAATATAGAGAAGATTCAAGATGTGGCCATAATTATCATGACATTACGTTTGGATCTGGAGACCAAACCCATTATGAAAATGTTTGATGCTAAATTTTAAAGCGTAACTTATAAGACATGCCACTAGTCTCTGTTTTCTTGACAACATACAAGCAGCTACAAACACACATACAAGCAGCTACAATCACACATAACAAACCGATAAATGTAAACCAAAACAACAACCAAATGCTTCATGCTGTAGATACAAAATATTTTATTTTCAGTTAGTCAGGTACCCTCTATAATACAGGACAAATACCACTCAACAATGTACACTATTTTGCTTTTCCTTTCAGAAACACTGACTGACGCATTAATCAAGTAATTTCATTTTCAGGCAATCACAGATACGCACACGGGTACAAACACATGCTTACGTACACAAACGTGCACGCACACGAACGCACACACACACACACACACACACACACACACACACACACACACACACACACACACACACACACGCACGCACACACACACACACACACACACACACACACACACTGGATGATAATAAAATTGTTTCAGTCTAGGTAGCTTCTCCTTTTTAACATTCAAGGATTGTAACAGAAGGACATGATAGTCCTTGGATGCAACGTCTTGCTGAAGGCAGTGGAAGTTAGTAGAAATGGAACGCGCATTCCATTGAAATATGTTTATGCTATTTTTACAATTCATTGCCTTTCTAGATTTAACACCAGAAGCAATGAAAAAAAACTTAATTTAGAGTAATAGAAAAATAATGTGAATGAAACACAATGTAAAAAAAGTTGGATGTGTGGGGAGTATTATATTTAAATTAAAAACAAATAAACAAGGGGAAATATTAAAAACAGTCTCGATTTATCAAATCTGGTACTTTCGCACAAGACAGTTATGCTTTTAAGGTGACAAATATTACAGCAACAAAAAAGCTACTACAAAGAAGTTGATGATGATTGAAACACTAGAGAGATCTACATCTAATGTCACTTTCTCAAACACTGATATTGAGGTAGATTTGTTCACCATCCACGGACTAAAACACTAGAGAGATTTAGATCTCACATCACTTTCTCAAATACATTGATATTAGTAACTTAATACACCTACTACCAATGCAAGGATCAGAGATAACATTTATTTGGATTCCATCTCACTGTGGTAGAAAGAAACTCTAGGGAGAGCTAGACAACAGAAGGTCTTCAGAGAAGTAACCCCCGTTAGACAAGTGTTTCGGCCCTGAATTCCTTACACTCTCGGGGGGCCGGGCCACATCCAGGTCATGACTCCTGGATGCCCTTCTGCTGTTGTCTTTTTTTTTTTTTTTTTTTTCCACGCCGAGGAGCGAACCTGGGCGATTCTGCGCTTCAGAACTGCGGTACGCGGTTTTACCAATGTGCTAACGGAGCACACATCATCTGTAGGGAATTTAATCCTTATGAAGTTCACTTTTGGTTCCTCCTTGCCCAGATCCAGCTTGAGCTCCTTTCTGCTGCCTCTGCCATCGCTTTAAGGGCTCTAGTCCTCTTCTTCCCAGAAATGGCGAGTTGTTTCATGAGATCATAAGCGGAGGTGCCCACAAACCCTCTTGCCCCGACCTCTATGGCGAAGATTTTGACCCGCAGACCTGCTTTCTTCAGGGTGCTGGCAAGACCGGTGTATTTTTCGGTCTTGTAGATATGTGCTTCTTCCATTCTGCTTTCGTATGGCACAGTGAGTTCTATCAGAATCACTTGTTTCGAGGAGTCAGAGTGGAGAGCGATGTCTGGTCTCATGCCTGTCTGCTGATGACATCTGGGTAATTTCTCCACTCTGGGAGGTCTGCTGTACACTCCCAGTCGACTGCTCCATCCAGAAGACCCTTTGGCAATGTGCTGGTTGTCATAGCACTTTCGGGCCAGACCTGTTTCCCTCCTGCTTTGTAGAACGTTGTCATAGCAATTGGTGCGTTTGGGGTCATGGTTTTTTTCGCTAACCACGTCTGTGATCACTTTCAGAACTTGGTTGTGCCTCCATGTATACCTTCCTTGGGCTAGCGCTACTTTGCAAGAGCTTAGGACATGTTCCACTGTTTGTTTCTTCTGACAGAGCGGACATGCTGGGTCGTCTGATTTCCCCCATTTCACTAAGTTTGCATTCGAGGGGAGCAGGTCATATACAGATCTGAGGAGGAAGCTTATCCTTAGAGGAGCCATGTGCCACATATCGTTCCAGCTGAGACTTCTTTGGAGTGCACTGTCCCATGTTGTCCATTGCCCCTGTTGACCTTGCTGGACTGCCTTCTGCACTCTTTTGACATCTTCTTCTTCCTTCAACTCCTGTATGATCATGTCTCTTTTTTCCTTCCCTTTGGCTTTGGACCACCACTGCATTTTTGTTGCTCCCAGTCCCTGTCTGTTGGTTTGCGTGTGTCCAATTATTTCTTTGATGCTGAGGTTTCTCTTGGCATTGTTTACAGCCTCTTGGACTTTCCACTTTCTGCCAGTTCTCAGCTTTGGTGAACTGATCTCACGATATTGTCTTCCGATTCCTCCAGCATGCTCAACAGTCTTGCTTTTCCAACTTTGTATTCCTCCACTATGGATTTGAGAGGTAGCTTCAGCATTGCTTGACGACAGTAGAATGCAACATCAGTGAGACCAGGTGGGACACCGAGCCATTTTCTTGTGTATTTGTTGATTTTGGCTTCCATTGCTTCGACTGTGCTGGTGCAAATGTCATAGATTAGCAGTGGCCACAGCAGCTTTGGTATCAGCATGAACTGTAGACACCAGACTTTGTATTTGCCTGGCAGTCCGCAGTTATCTATTTTCTTCAGGCCTTCTTCTGCTGTTTGCTTGGTTTCACATCCCCTTTGTGTGTCTTTCAGGGAGTCATCATACCATCTTCCGAGACTTTTTACTGGCTCTTCTGTGACAGTGGGGATGGCTTGGTTGGCTACCATGAATTTGACTGAATCTGCCACTTTTCCTTTTCGCAGTGAGAGACTTCGGGATTTCTTTGGTTTGAACCTCATTCTTGAAGAGGCCACCAGCTCATCCAGCTGCTTTAAGATTTGGTGTGTCTCTTCCTCATCCGTGGACAAGACTGTTGTGTCATCCATGAAAGCTTTCAGAGGAGGCATCTGGTATCCATCTCCCAGATTCACTGGACCTGAACTCTTCATTGCAGCTTTCAAGATGACTTCCATTGCCAACACGAACAGTATGGGAGAGATTGCACAGCCCATTGCAATGCCCACCTCTAGGTCTATCCAGTCCGTGGTGTATTCTTTGGTAGAGAACCGCATTGAGAACCCTTGGAAATACTTCCTCAGCATTGTTCGGATGTTTTCTGGGATGTGATACATTTCAAGAGCCAGCTGGATCATATCGTGTGGAACTGATCCATATGCATTCGCCAGATCAAGCCAAACTACGTCAATGTCTCTCTTCTCTGTTCTTGCTTTTTGGATGGCATCCCAAATCAACGTGGCATGTTCCAAGCATCCAGGCATTCCTGGTATGCCTCCCTTTGGACTGACATATCCAGATACTTGTTTTCAGTCAGGTATTTTGTCAATCTTGCTGCCATAACAGAGAAGAAGATTTTCCCCTCGACGTTCAGATGTGGATTTTATCATAATGAAAAGATTGACCTTTTGGCAAAAACAGGATCGAAAGGATCAACAGATTCCTTGCACTTAAACATAACTTTTTCACTGCAAGAATATTACAGTATGGTAGATAAAGCTCAGCCACTACGTTTCCAATTAGAAAAAAAGAAAGCAGCTTGTCTGGGACTTAATGATGAAATAAAGAAAATGCACTATTTCATTAGTAAACCAGAGATTAATGTTTGCCTAAGAAGGCAAGTAACATCTTTGTTTTGTAGATGGAAATTAAATCGCCTTAGGACAAAGTATGTAAAAAACATTTCTTGTTTGTGTGGTAAGGATATATCAATCGATCATATATGTACTCGTGACAAGTTAAGGGTCTATTCACCCAATATGTTACCTTCTTTTGTATCTTCAGTTAGTGACATTCCACAACTGGTGTTTGATTTTGTCAACTCATTATTGAAAAGCCCCATCGGTTCATTGTTATAGTTTTGTTGAGTGGACACTGTGACTTGAAATGATGGAGGCAAAAGAAAAAAGTGAATAGCCGAACACAAGCAAAGACACACTTACACAGAGCAGCAGACAAACGCCCATTACTGTTCAATCAGAAGGCGAGAGTGAGCTCCCCTGCTTTAAATTAATAAAAAATTCATGAGGAGATACGAGTCTTTTCTGATACAAGAACACCGTAAGATCACAAATCTCAACATCCCCCACTTGATCGAAACGATTTCACTCACTCATTCAATAACCATACAGTAATTAAGCAGATCAATACCAACAAAACATTGTTAAGCAGATCAAAGCTGCAACATGAAACTGTAAGAAAATATACATTTTACATCTTAAGTAATACAACATTTTTCAGCACAACATTTGTTTTCACATTACAGCATCTGGTTTCACAAAAATCTCTACTTTCCAAACATAAGTGTTTTGAACTTGTTCAGCTGGGATTTGGTAGCAGGTTTTGTCATCAAATCTGCTAGCATTTCATCAGAGGGACAGTATTTCAGTTCGAATTTCCCCTTGTTCAGCTCAGAACATATGAAGTGGTATCGAACATCAATATGCTTTGATCTCTGACGGTTCACAGGGTTATATGCCAGAGCACTTGTGCCCTGGTTGTTCTCAAATGATCTTGATGACCAATGCCAATGTCATCCAGAAATTGACTGAGATACAAAGCCTCTTGAACTGCAGCTGTGAGAACAATGTATTCAGCCTCACAAGTTGACAATGCCACAACTGGCTGTTTCCTCGATTTCCAAGAAATCAGAGGACCTTCTTCTGTCAAACTAAAACAGTAGCCTGACGTGCTGCGTCTATCCTCAATACTGGATGCCCAATCAGAATCACTGTACCCTATGAGACTCAAGCCTTTTTCACTTTCTGAAACACAACTCATAGTGTGCAGTTCCCTTTAGATACCTCAACACATGTTTCAGTGCTATCCAATGACACTGAAGGGGTTTTGACAAGAACTGAGATAGCCTGGTAACAACCCAAGAGATATCAGGCTGAGTACCCATCATCAGATAGATCAGACTTCCAACAACCGCACGATATCTATGGGAGTCAACTGGTTCACTTTCACTCCATTCTAGTTTCTGTTCACATGGAGTACCTCTAGCTTTACAATCAGACATCTCATATCTTTCAAGTATCTTTTCAGTGTACCTCTTTTGGTTCATCTTTACAAAGCCATGCCCTTGTTCAAAGTCAATACCCAGAAAGTATGACAGTTTTTCCATGTCTTTCATCTTGAATCTGTCTTTGAACATCTGTTTTGTTTCACACAAAAGACTGTCATTGTTTGCACCAACAATCAAATCATCAACCCAAACAAGGATCACAACCATTCCTTTCTCATCCTGTTTGGTATAAACACAAATTTCAAAAGGGGACTCTACAAGGTCATTCTGTTCCAAAATCTTGTGCAACATCTGGTTCCAATTCCTGCCAGACTGCTTCAAACCATACAAAGATTTGTTCAATCTGTACACCAGTTTCTGTCCACTTTGTCTTAGCTTCAAAACCTTCAGGCTGTTCCATGTGGATTTCACAATCAATGGGAACATTTAAATATGCTGTTTTCACATCCATCTGATGCAAAGTTAGATCATGCTGTGCAAGTTGCATGAGAAGTCAAATTTGCAGTAGGTGCAAAAGTTTCATGGTAATCTAGTCCTTCTCTTTGGCTATACCCTTTTGCCACATAGCGAGCCTTGTAGGATTTGGAACCACTTGCACTTTCTTTGACTGTATACACCCATTCCCCCCCTCCCCCCCCCCCCACACTGCTTGCCTACCCCTAGGAAGAGTGGTCAGAGTGTAAGTACTGTTTTCTTTCAGGGAGTTGATTTCGTCATTCATTGCTTCTTTCCAACAATCTGATTCAGACGACTCAATGGCTTCTTTGTATGTCTGAGGAAAACCAGAAAATTTGTGACAGAAATCAACATTCGTCATAATATTATCTTCTTCTTCAAATTTTGTTTCATAGTCAGAAAGATATGAAGGGTGTTTTCTCTCTCTTTTGGGGTATCTCTCGTTTTGCTCACCAGAGGGTATATTTTCTCGTGGCTTACATTCTGACCGCTCTTCAGGAAGTTTTTCAACGACAGGACGTTTTACTAAAACATCATCATCTGAACAGTCATCGGTCTGAGTTTCCCTTTCAACACAACCACGCATTTTCCTTGAGACAAAATGTACCACTCTACATCTCATAACCTTGCTAGTGTCAGAGAAATACACCAAATATGCAGAACTGATCCAGTTAGTGGGCAGGGAGTGTGTGAATGTAAGGAGCAAAAATTTTTTTTTTTTTTTTTAAAGTCAGGCAGCTGGTTCGTGAACCCCCTATTCTATTCTGTGGCAAAATAATCAAAGTGTTGATTGTGGCCACACAACAGAAGAAGAACTGCATCTGTCATAGCCCACAAAAATTCCTTTTTTGCATCTCTCATCCAGTTTCTGCTTGTGCTGAGAGTACACATCACAGTCGCAACCAAAGACTCGTATATATTGGAAATGTTTGGTCTGTGGCCTGTCAATGCCCGGACAGGTGTTTGTTTTACCCTAGCATTGAAGCATCTGTTGTGATTGTATACAGCTGTGTGTACTGCATACGGCCACAACTCTTTTGGAAGACTCTTTTCAATGAGCATGTATCTACCCATTTCAAAGATTGTCTGCCATTGCCTCTCTGCAGTCCCATTTTGATGCAGAGAGTATGGAGCAGACATTTCATGCTTGATCTGATTTTTCCGCAGGAGTGCTTTGAATTCTCCTGAGGTAAATTCGGTCCCATTGTCTGACCTGACCGATTTTACCTTCCTGTATGGGGCAGAATCAGCAAGAAACTTTTCTGTTGCCACTACAATCTCGCTTTTGTTCTTCAAAAAATACACAAACATTGCACCTGAAAAACCATCTGTGAAAGTAAGGGCACACCTTAAACCGTCATGTGAGACCGGGGTAATCGGACCTGCAAGATCAGTGTGTACCAACTCCAGAGGAAATTGGCTCGCTCACATGGACTCTTGCTTATCTCATTTGTCATCTTTCCCTTCACACACACCTCACATTCACTCTTCTTTGTTTTCCCTACAACTTTCATGCCATCAACTACACTTTTAAGCTTCAAAATATCATCAAAATTGCAGTGACCAAGTGTTTCATGCCAACCCATCAGATCTTGTGTGTAATTTCCTGAGTCAACTGTATCATCTGAGCTGTTTGTACTGAGATAATACAGTTTGCCACGTTTTTCTATTGGAAAGCTGACAATACCATCCTTGGTTACAAGCTCTGCAGTGTCACACAGTCATGTACCCAAGAAACTTCACTTCCCATTGCTCGTAACTTGTTTTCATCTCCATTGAATAAGAAGTCTACTGTACCTGGGCCCATAACCTGTTGAGTGGACACTGTGACTTGACATGATGGAGGCAAAAGAAAAAAATGAACAGTCGAACACAAGCAAAGACACACTTGCACAGAGCAACAGACGAACACGCCCGTTACTGTTCATTCAGAAGGCGAGAGTGAGCTCCCCTGCTTTAATCAAAAATTCATGAGGAGATACGAGTCTTTTCTGATGAACACCGTAAGATCACAAATCTCCACAAGTTTATTGCACTGACACGGTTTTTGTTAGAAATATCTGTTCATTCACAAACGTTATTGTTTATGAGGAATCCAGTTAAACTAGTAGTTTTTTTTTTCCATATATGTAAGACAATAATGTTAATTTAGATTTTATTTTCAAGTTCTTGTTACGTTGTCAGTTATACTTTGATAATTCTCCTAATTTCATGTACGCTATAGTTCTTATTCCTCCAACCTTTTCCCTCTCCTCTTTCCATCATCGTCTAATATCATATTACGTGGATAGACATTAAATCAAATGAAATTGAAATACACACACACACACACATACACACACATGCACACACACAGATGTGCACGCGCGTACACATACATGTACACAAACACAGACACAGACACACACACTTCTTCTTCTGTTGTGTGGCCACAATCAACACTTTGATTATTTTGCCACAGAATAGGGGGTTTCCATGAACCGGCTGCCTGACTTAAAAAACAACAACAACAACAACAACAAACCCCCCCAAAAAACCCACATTTGCTCCTCACATTCACACACTCCCTGCCCACTAACTGGATCAGAGGGACGAGAAGTGACGGGTAGGCATCCTAATGATGGCCCCCGGCACCCCCGCCGCAGCGGCCCTCTTACCAGCACACCTCCTACCCACTACCTACCTGACCAAGCACTCTCACATTCATACAGTACAGGACAGTTTGTATTTGTGTTTTTTTGGGCTTACTCCTGAAGTTTCACAGTAGCGAGACTGTCAAGAGTGTCAGCATTGAGGTGGGAAGTGACTCTGTTTTTGAAACTGTCGGGGGAGTCTGCCTCTACAATGTGTGCTGGGTGGGAGTTCATCCCACTCACGGATGGCTCGGGGGAAGAATGAGAAAAGTCTATATTGCTGTTTATGGTCTGCAAGGCGTTTAAACTGCTGGCCATGTGATCTTCTGTCTCTTACTACGGGTTTTTTCCAGGACACTTTTATTGACCTGCACCAGGTTATTATGGATTTTGTATAACATGGTGACTCTTGACGCTTGGCGTCGCTTCTGAAGAGACGGCCACTTGAGTTTTTCAAGCATTTCTGTTACACTCGCACGCCGATGGTAACGGTTCAGGACGAATCTAGCTGCCCTTCACTGGATGTTTTTCATTTTCTTGATGCAGCCTATCTTGTGGGGGTCCCATACTGAGCTGGAGTACTCTAGCAAAGGTCTAACGAAGGTTAGTACCCCTTTTCTCTCAGCTCGTTGGAAGCAACTATCAGATTACGTCTCAAGAATCCGAGGGTTTTGCTTGCTTTCTTTGTGATGATGTCAATGTGTTCTGCCCACTCTAGATCTGTCCTCAAAGTAATCCCCAGGTACGACACTGATTGTACTGTTGCTAGAGTATGTCCGTGCATCTGGTATTAATTTTGTCGCTGATGGTGCTTTTGCAGCGCGTGACCCTTAGCGTAGCACATTTCCCTGGGTTGAAGGCCATCTCCCATTTCTGTTCCCAGACCTGGAGACGCTCTAGATCTTCTTGTAGGTGGGCATGATCTTCTTTGGATGCTATTGTGCGGTAGATGGCGGTGACGTCTGCAAACATTCTTGTCTTTGAGGTCAGTTTCTCGGGAAGGTCATTAATAAAGACCAGGAAGAGACATGGTCCAAGGACCAACTCCTGCGGCACACCTGACTTGACGTCGATGAAGTCTGACTGGGCCCCTTCGACAACTGCTTGGCGTCTATTGGCGAGGAAGTTGGAGATCCATTTGTTGATCTTGCCTCGTACACCATAGCTGTGGAGTTTATGCAGCAAAAGTGAATGGTTCACACACACACACACACACACACACACACACACACACACACGGTCGCGAAAGTAAGGCAAACATGTGTAGATTAATGACGAGCATTATTTACAAACCAAAAATAGGACACTACATTAAGTGCGGAATGCATGATCCACTATTTTAAAGGCTTGTGGGTAATAGTTGTCTTGGCAACGGAAGAACTGAATAGGAACGTTCAAAACCATCTCTGTAGAGTGTCAGTCTTTATTTCGTGTGTGTGACTGTGTCCGAGAATAATCGATACAAACACGACATGGTGTCAGAAGTGGGATTGCAACATAGAAGATGGAAAAGCAATGAGCGGTGAGAAAACTGTGACTGACTGTAAATAGAAAAATTTTACAGGTCAACGTAATTCAGTATTAGACATGACGTCGGCTTCGGTATCGTCAACGAGCCGAGAATGAAACAGTTTACTGCCAGTGTAGCCTACCAGCTCCAGCTAAACTGGATAGTGGGAGCGGGTTCCCAGTTGGGAACTCCAAAGAGCACGATTTGACATAAACCACACTCATTTATTTTAAAAAAAAAAGATAATATAAATTTACTGGCAAATCAGGTTAAATGTCATAAAGAACACTTATATTTCGGATCACTTGAAAATTTACACTGATGGATCAATAATTGAAAAAAAAGCAGGCTCAGCGTTTTCAATACCTGCACGCAAAATTGAGAAATCTGTCTATATAGGATTTGATAAATCTGTCTTTACAGCTGAACTCTCTGCAATATTGAAAGGCTTTAAGATTTATGATAAGTCTTCCTAGGACAATTTTTCAGATACTTTTTTGTGTTGATTCAAAATCAGTACTTGAATTATCAAAACTACAAACAAGATCTGAAATGAATCTGGAAATTAGTCACTTGATTCATAGTTTATCCTTAAAAGGCACTGATATTACTTTCTACTGGATACCTTCTCATAGTTCTTTTCGTTATAATGATAAGGTTGACAGGGCTGCGAAACGGGGGGCAAAAAGCTCACCAGATTCAAACAATATACAGCTTTCTCCTTTCTTGCACGAGTATTACATCTTAGTGGACACCTACGTCTGGACGCAATTGAAAAAAAAAAAGAAGATAAATGTCACATGAACTTTGAAGTTAGCAAAATACCTAAGCACTTTCCTGCCAGCAGAAGTATACAATCCCTTATGTATAGATGGAAACTTGATGCATTCAAAACAAAATACACCAGGAGTATAGTGTGTCTTTGTAGAAAGAAGATAACACACAGTCATATTCTTTCTTGCATTAGGGTAAAACAACATTTTCCTGCACTATCTACGAAACAGTTTCTGACATATTTGCCTCATCATCATTAACATATGAATTTTTTGTTAGCCTGTCAAAAAATCCTATAGCAAATTATCTTTGAAATGTTATTTCACATGCTCACTGTTATGGTTAGTCAATTTTTAGGTTTATTTTTATTCATTTATTCTATACAATTATTTAGTAATTTTGTTTGTTAGTTTGTTTGTTTAAATCGTTAATTATGGTAACGTTATTTGTTAGTTTTACCTCCCCCTCCTTGAAACAGTTGTTTTCTGGATCATCTTTTCTCAAGATCAAAATTGACTATTTTCAAATATCCTCTTCACTCATCCTCTGTCTGCAACTCCCCCCCCCCCATTTTGTTTTTGTTTTTGTTTTTTGTTTAAAATCACTTTAGTGAATAGACATCAAATCAAAGACTACCACCACACATAGATCTAAATCTCTTCCACCGTATCTTTTGTGATGCATTGTACTTTGTAGGGAGAGGGGAGGGGGGGGGGTGTGCAGAAAAGGGAATGGTTTGCATGCCTGTTAATGAGAAGGAGAGAACAGAGAGAGAGAGAGAAAGAGAGAGAGAGAGAGAATGTATGTGCATGTGTGTGTGTGTGTATGTGTGTGTGTGTGTGTGTGTGTGTGTGTGTGCGCGTGTGTGCACTTGCATATCTCCGTCTCTGTATCTCTCTGTCTCCTTCTCTCTCTCTCTCACTTCCTATTTCTGGCAGTCACTCTTTCTCTCTCTTGTTGCTTGTTCTCTCTCTCTTTTCTTTTCTTTTCTCTCTCTCTCCCCCTCTCTCTCTCCTTCTCTCTCGTTCTATCTCTCTCGTTTTCGGTCTCACTCTCTCTCTCTCTCCCCCTCTCTTTCTATCTGTATTTCTCGTTCTCTCTCTCGGTCACTCTCTCTTTCTCTCCCCCCTCTCACACACACACTTCCACTTTCTCTCTGTCACTCTGTCTTTCTGCCTGTCTGTCTGTCTCTCGTTCTGTCTTTCTCTTTCTGTATCTCTCTCTCTTTCTCCTTCCCCCCTTTCTCTCTCACACTTTCGCTCTCTCTCCCTCTCTCTTTCTCTCTCTATCTCTCTCAATCACTCCCCCCTCTCTCTTTCCCATCCCCTCTATCTCTTGTGTTAAAATGTGACTTGGTATTTATGTGCAGCATTTCTGTCTGTCTGTCTCTTTCTTTTCGTTCTCTTTATAGATGTGATTTAAATGCAACGTCTCCGTCTTTCTACATGTCTGTCTCTGTACCAAGAAAGAAATAAAAAATCTGGCACCATCATCAGTCAGACAACTATTGGTAACTAGCACTGTGCAGATTCCTGCAGTGTGAAATGGAAAGAGATTGGGCTTTTCTTTCAACACAAATAATGATAGTGATAATAATAACAATAATAATAATAATAATATAATGATAATAATATAAATAATAATATAGTAATAATAGTAATAATAACAATAATAATAATAATGATAACAATAACAACAGCAACATCAACAACAACATCAACAACAACAACAACAACAACAATAATAATAATAATAATAATAATAATAATAATAATAATAATAATAATAATAATAATAATGACAATAATAATAATAATAATAAATGAAAAAGGTACCGTAAAGGAATGAACAAGACGATTAGAGTGTTGGTGAAGAGGTATGCGGTGGACAGAATGTAATTTGTTGTGGTAGTGGTGTGCTTTTTATGCATGTATGTATGTATGCATGTATGTATGTATGTATGCATGTATGTATGTATGTATCATGTATGTATGTATGTATGTATGTATGTATGCATGTATTTATGCATGTATGTATGTATGTATGTGTGTATGTATGTATGCATGTATGTATGTGTGTATGTATGCATGTATGCATGTATAGATGTATGTATGTATTTCTCAAGATGATGTCTCCGCTGCTCAGAATGAATTCCATATTATTATTATTATTATGAACATTTAGTACGCCTAATCAAATTAATGCCCTAGGCGTTTACAATGGCAAAACATATAACCAGAATCACACACACACACACCCACAGAAGCACCCACACACACACAAACACACACACACACACACAAACACACACACAGCATGACATGCAAATACAATGACACATTGACACTAAGACACTATAATGTCACCATTACATTACATGGGGGGAAGGGGGCAGAGATTACCAGTTTTGGGAAACAGGTAAGTTTTGAGGGAGCGTTTGAATGTGGACAGAGAGGGTGAGTATCTAAGAGAGCGAGGTAACTGATTCCAGATGGTTGAAGCTTGATAGGAAAAAGAACGCTGCCCAAACCTTTTAGTGCGGACTATGGGGATACTATAGAGATGGGTATCAGATGAGGACCGCAAAGCTCGAGATGGCGTGTAGAGATGTAACAGATGGGTGAGATACTCAGGACAGGAAGACTCAATAGATTTGAAGCAGAGGCAGGCAATCTTGTAGGATATTCTTTGCTGAACAGGGAGCCAGTGGCGTAACATGGTTAAATTTTGAAGAGCGGAAGATGAGACGGGCAGCATGATTTTGAACTTTCTGAAGTTTGTTAATGAGATGAGAGGGGGAACCAGAAAAAAGAGCATTACAGTAATCGAGACGGGATAGAACAAATGCACAGACAAGAGCCTTTGTCGTGTCTTCTGAGAGGAGGTGGCGGATAGAAGCAATTCGGCGGAGTTCAAGAAAACAAGTCCGACAGACGTTGCTCACATGCTGGCGGAAGGACAGGGTTTGATCAAGAGTTACACCAAGGTTACGGGCAAAATGGGAGAGAGGGATAGATGAGTCAACAAGTGTGACAGAGGTTGGAAGAGAGGGGTGATTTTGGAGTTTGGGTGGGGTGATCAAGATCAATTCGGATTTCTCTTCATTTAATTTCAGTTTGTTTTCAGTCATCCAATCCTTCAGGTCAGCTACACAAGATTGGGTTTTCTGGATCATGATGGGAAGGTCACAGGTGCCATGTGATGGATAAGATCCAGAATGATTACGGCACAAGCCTTAAGCCTGCACATAAACCCATGAGCTGGCCAGGTCTTGAGGTCAAACCTAGATAGTTCCTTAACCCTGAGGTCGTAGGGGAGTGAGGTGGCAGAGACCTCAACTTTTCCCAGGGCCAGTGGCGCCCATCCCCTCTTCCTCGCTTCAAATTCATATTCACTTTTTTTTAAAACCAAGAAGGCTAATTTGTCTTCAAGGGATAGGACCTGGGAAATCAACCTATATCTCCAATGATTTTTACCAAGGCAGCCGGGCAATGCCCTGCTCTTCACGATTTGCAACTGCTGTGGGCTCTTTAGCATGCGCAGCCAGAAGGCACATGGTTTGGACTTGTTTTTCGTTCCATTTCGAAGGACTAGATGTTCAGTTTGATTTTCCGGTCAAACTGAGGAGAAAAGTCGAAGCCTCTATGGGGAGCAAACCCTGGAACCCTGGAGTTTCGTTATTGGCAGATGAACGTCTGAACCATACTGCCACTCTTCTCCTTACCATGCATGCATGTATGTATGTAGGCCTATGTATGTATGTATGTAGGCCTATGTATGTATGTATGTAGGCCTATGTATGTATGTATGTATGTATGTATACATGTATGTATGTATATATGTATGTATGTATGTATGTATGTAGGCCTATGTATGTATGTATGTAGGTCAGTAGGTAGGTAGATAACTAGGTAGGCAGGTATGTATGCATGTATGTATGTATGTATGCATGTATGTATGTATGTATGTATGTATGTATGTATATGTATGTAGGCCTATGTATGTATGTATGTATGTATGTAGGCCTATGTATTATGTATGTATGTATGTAGGTCAGTAGGTAGGTAGATAACTAGATAGGCAGGTATGTATGCATGTATACGTATGTATGTATGTATGTATGTATGTATGTATGTATGTATGTAGGTCAGTAGGTAGGTAGATAACTAGGTAGGCAGGTATGTATGCATGTATGTATGTATGTATGTATATGTATGTATGCAGGTCAGTAGGTAGGTAGATAACTAGGTAGGCAGGTATGTATGCATGTATGTATGTATGTATGTTTGTATGTATGTATGTATGTATGTATGTATGTATGTATGTATGTATGTATGTATGTATGTATGTACGTACGTAGGTAGGTATGTAGGTAGGTAGGTATATATGTAGGTAGGTGTGTGTGTAGGTAGGCAGGTAGGTAGGTAGGTAGGTCCCCTCGTTGGGTTGCCGGAGGCTCTTTCAGTATAAACAGTATCCCCACCTGGAAATTCTGTGCTAGAAATTTCCTCTTTTTGTCACTTTCTTTGTTTCTGCCTTGTTGCCTTGCTTCCTGTCATTTCTACTTATTTTCTGCCTTAATGGTCCATTCACCTGTATTTTTTCGATAAAGTCTTACATACTTTTTCTTCGGACTGATAATTGGGTACATGTATTAAGTGCATTTTTGGCTCTAAGGAGGCGAGATATGCGGAAGCAAGTTTAGGTAATTTATGCCTGTTTTATATATGTTTTGGTGTCCTTATGTATGCTTATATTTGTATTCAGGTGTGTTTTTTAAATCTCCCCTGTGCGATAAATCAGACGGAATGGTCCTATGCCGGGGGCATGTCCTTAGATTATGTGCGCGAATGCATTGATATATGTACTCAATTTTCTTTTCTTTATTTTTTTTCCTGTTGAAGTTTTGTTTTGAAGCGGTTATAGCCCTGATATGGCTCTGCGCAGTCGGCTGGGCTTTAAACAACAATAAAAGTAAAAAAAGATAGGCAGGTAGGTAGGTAGGCAGGTATGTATGTATGTATGTATGTATGTATGTATGTATGTATGTATGTATGTATGTATGCATGCATGCATGTATTATATATGTATGTATCTATGTATGTATGTAGGTAGTTAGGTAGGTAGGTAGGCAGATATGTATGACGTATGTATGTAGGTAGGTAGGTATGTATGTATGTACGTATGTAGGTAGGTAGGTATGTATGTAGGTAGGTTTGTATGTATGTATGTATGTAGATATGTATGTATGTAGGTATGTATGTATGTATGTATGTAGGTAGGTATGTATGTATATAGGTATGTATGTAGGTAGGTAGGTATGTTGGTAGGTAGGTAGGTATGTATGTATGTACGTATGTAGGTAGGTTGGTATGTATGTATGTATATATGTAGGTTGATATGTATGTATGTATGTATGTATGTAGGTAGGCAGGCAGATGTGTGTATGTATGTAGGTAGATAAGTAGTAGGTAGGTAGGTAGGTAGGTAGGTAGTAGCATGTGTATGTAGGTATGTATGTAGGTAGGTATATTGGTAGGTAGGTAGGTAGGCAGATATGTATGTATGTATGTATGTATGTATGTATGTAGGTAAGTAGGTAGTTAGGTAGGTAGGTATATGTACATAGGTATGTATGTATGTATGTATGTTGGTAGGTAGGTAGGTATGTATGTTGGTAGGTAGGTAGATAGGTAGGTGTGTATGTATGTATGTAGGCTATGTATGTATGTATGTATATGTATGTATGTAGGCCTATGTATGTATGTAGGTATGTATGTATGTATGTATAGATGTATGTATGTATGTATATATGTAGGTACATGTATGTATGTAGATATGTATGTAGGTATGTATGTATGTAGGTAGGTAGGTAGGTATGTAGGTATGTATGCAGGTAGGTATGTAGGTAGGTAGGTAGGTATGTAGGTATGTATGTATGTATGTAGGTAGTAGGTAGGTATGTATGTAGGTATGTATGCAGGTAGGTATGTAGGTAGGTATGTAGGTAGCTAGGTATGTATGTAGGTTGGTAGGTATGTATGTATGTAGTTATGTATGTAGGTAGGTATGTATGTATGCAGGTGGGTATGTAGGTAGGTATGTATGTATGTATGTATGTAGGTAGGTATGTATGTATGTAGGTAGGTATGTATGTATGTATGTATGTAAGTAGGTAGGTAGGTATGTATATGTAGGCAGTAGGTAGGGGTTGTGTGTATGTATGTATGTATGTATGTATGTATGTATGTATGTATGTATGAATGTATGTATGTATGAATGTATGTATGTATGAATGTATGCATGCATGTATGCATGTTTGTAGTAGGTAGGTGCATATGTATGCATATATGAATGTATATATATCTATGCATGTATGTTTGTACGTCTGTATGTATGTAGGGCCTATGTATGTATGTATGTATGTAGGTGTATGTATGTATGTATTTATGTAATCGGGGTTGGAGAATGGACTATAGCAGCTGTGATGATGGAGATGATAAATCGTGTTGGTGAGCTGATGTAGGCTTTGTGTCATACTGCTTGAGGGTAGAATGTTGGAGATGTGGTTGTGTGGGGCGTTGGTGTGGTCTGTTCGCACTAAGGGATTGTATGTGTTTTTAACCGTTTTCACTGTTTTGATGGCCGGTAGACTGGCTGGAAGAGTTGGGGTTGTGTTTTCATCCGTTTCCATGTGTGTGTGTGTGTGTGTGTGTGTGTGTGTGTGTGTGTGTGTGTGTGTGTGTGTGTGTGTGTGTGTGTGTGTGTGTGTGTGTGTGTGCGTGTGTGTGTGTGTTGTTGTGTGTCTTGCATGTCTGTGTGTGTCCTTACAAGAGGCATGTGCGTGCATGCATGGGCGTGTGTGTGTGTATGTATGTCTGTGTGTGTATGTGTCATGCCTACATGTGTGTGCATGCATGTGTGTGTGTGAGTGTGTGTTTGTATGTGTATGTGTGTGTGTGAATTAGCGTGTGTGTGTATGTGTGTGTGCGCGCCCTACATGTGTTTGTGAGTGTTTGTGTGTGTGTGTGTGTATGTGTGTGTGCATGTATATGTGTGTGTAGGGCCTATTTGTATGCATGCATGCCTGTGTGTATGTGTGCGTTTGCGAGACAGAGGAAAGAAAACCTTTCCAAGCCATTCTAAATTCTAAGCCATTGTTAATTTAGGAGAATATTCTTTAAATTCATGCCTGCATTTCAGTTCGAAATTTCTCCCACACATAATGACCATAATTCTAGTCTCCACGACAACGCTATAATTTTCTCCCACACATAATGATGATATTCTAGTCTTCATGACAACGCCATAATTTTCTCCCACATATAATGATGATAATTCTAGTCTCCGTGACAACACCATAATTTTCTCCCACACATAATGATGGTAGACCTAAGTCTAGCTTTCGTGACAACGCCAACAGTTTCGTACTGTGCTGGTGTAAGGGAACAAACTCAGCTAAAGTGACAAACTATTCTTGCGTGGGTTGTTCCCCTTCTTCCAGCAAGTACATCTTGAACACTGCAGTTTTATATAATGTGTGTGTGTGTGTGTGTGTGTGTGTGTGTGTGTGTTTGTGTGTGAGTGAGAAAGAGAGAGAGAGGGGGGGGGGAGGGAGAGAGAGTGACTCTCTCTAGTCTCAGTCACTGTGTCCGCATTAATTCATGTGTGCGTTTCTGTGTGTGTACCTCTGTATCTGTGTTGGTATGTGTGTGTGTATGTGTGTGTGTGTGTGTGTGTGTGTGTGTGTGTGTGGTGTGAGTGTGTGAGTGTGTATGTGTGTATTGTGTATGTGTGTGTGTGTGTGTGTGTGTGTGTGTGTGTGTGTGTGTGTGTGTGTGCAATCAAAAGGATACAAAGAGAGAAGAAGGTAGGCCCATAAGAAAATCATCATTCAAATCCAGCAAGTAGAAAATGAGAAGAAAATGCATTAATATTTATTGTTTTCAAGTCAACATACACAAACACCACATGAAAACATTGTTAAAGTCAACATACACAAAAACAATATGAAAACATTGTTTAAAGTCAACATACACAATAACAAGAAAATACCCTAAACATATTGCTCAATGACAACACCCCTATCATACTGTCACTAACTGTTCATAATCAAAAGCCTTATGTCCTGATGAGGCTCCACATCACCACAAATGGCTCGACACACCCATGCACTGCACGTTCAAACTGACACCTTCACCATCCTGTCCCTACAGTCAAAGAGGACCTGACAGCTGAACGATTACTGCAGTGATGATGTCTCTATCAGCTGACAACAACTCTGCTGACCAACAAGCTCCATGGCAATAATCAATAACAGAAATCAGAAATATAAAGTTCTCATTTACTGCTAGATGTGTGACCTCACCCTGTTCTAAAAAACAACAAAAAAACAACAACAAAAAAACCTAAAGGAATTAAACATTGTGTAAAACTACAGAATAATAACAAACATATTACAGTATCAATACTGAAAGTATCACACTGTAAGAGCTGTGTAAAAACGCATAATCACAAACACATTCCTGTTTGAATAATGAGAACATTAGATTATAAGAGCTATGTGTAAATAGACAATAATTACAAATGTAGGCCTACTCAAGTAATAATACTCAGAGTCATAAACTGTTACAGAATAATTACAAACACACTCCAGTATCAATGCTCAGAGTACAAGACTATAACTTATATAAGATGTGTAAAAAGACAGAAAAATAAAACAAACATAGTATACCCCAAAACATAGTCCAGTATCACTACTGAAAATATTAGTTTATAACAGCTGCCTTGTATCCACAAATATGCATATAATTATATATATATATATACATACATATATACAGGCATATATATATATATATACATAGTGTGTGTGTGTGTGTAATATTTATTGTTTCACTGTAACCTTGAGAACAAGCATCAGCTGAAATCCATAAATCTTGATGTGAAGCAAAGATAATGGTAGACTGACATAAAAAGTAAAAAGAATCTAATGTAAAAACAGGCTATTGAGAAAGTCCTGTTCATACTCTCTGTTGGTAACACTCTCTCTCTCACTCTCACAGACACGGACACGGACACACACACACACACACACACACACACACACACACACACACACACACCTGTACGGTGTGCCATGTTAATTTCAAACAGTTGCAACAATCAAAGGTGGAAACATCGATAAGACAATAAGAGATCAAGACAAATCAAACCGTTGTGAGTAAAATACAATAAAAATCACAAACATACCACAACATCAATAATGAGAATCTAAAAACAGCAAGAATTGCATTCTATCCACCATTGCCTACATTGCCTGGACTTCACAACTTGGAAAAAAGGGCAAGAAGACAACAAAGAAAAACCCAGCAGACTTCAGCTCTGAACTGAACCCCCCCCCCAAAAAAAAACCAAAAACAAAACAAATAAACAAACAAAAAACCCAAAAAACAAAACAAAAAAACCACACACACAGCAGGTGAGAAGGAGAAAAGTGAAAAAGTAAAGATACTTAGAACTTCTAATCCTTAGGAAAATGAGGTAATATGGACCTCACAATTCTCAGGTCAGCTGTTTGAGGGTGGACCTTACTCCTCTCTCTCTCTCAGTCAACTGCTCAGCTTCCCCAACTCTGAACAGGGTTAAGTACCAACTCACAGCTGGGTGGAATGGAAACCCCCACATAAACTTTCTCCAGCCATGGTTCAACACACAGGCCCTCTGCCTCTACACAAACCAGGTCTAAGAGACCTTAGAACTGAACTTGGAGGGAGTGGGGGTGATGAGGGGGGGGGGAGACAGTGACAGAAAAAAAGAGAACTGAACTTCGGGGGGGGGGGGGGGGGGGGAGGAAAGAGAGAGAGAGAGAGAGAGAGAGGGGAAAGAGACAGAGAGGGACATAGAGGCAGAGAGAAGCAGAGAGAGACAGAGAGAGAGAAAGTGAAGAAAACCCAAACAGGAGTTTAAAAACTGACCTAAGAAAACAACATACTTTTATGGTGACAACTGAAGCTGGGAAAACTCTACACAAGTCACAATAATAATGATGATAATAATAATAATGACAATAATATTGATAACACCAGCAGCACCACCGACAACAACAACACGCTTAAAATATAGTGAAGCATTGGAAAAAAGAAATCCACAGCTGACTTCATGTCAACTCAACTAATAAACAAAACAAACAAATAAAGCGACTCATACAAGACATCACAACTAAAAAAAAAGGCAGACTGTGCAACTGAATTAAAAAAAAACAAAAAACAACTGACACAGCAGACTTCACAGTATCCTTGGTTGACATTTAACTTTGAACCAGATGGGTCGGGTCAGCAGGCTGTTGTCTCCAAACTTTGTGACATGCACATCACGGACAAATACACATTTACCCCCAAGATGTGAGTATGCTGCTGTCTTCAGCTTGGACATTTGTTCCTCCTCAGTTTCTGGGTTGGACTTGGGGAAAGTGATTGATCTCTCCAGAAATTCCAGATCACACCAGTCTCTGAAGGAGACTAGGGTGTCGATGGAAGAGCTGCTGATACGTCCATGAAACCACAAACTGTCCAGCTTTGGACACTGCTTGACTGTATCAATCAGGACGCCATCAAAGTCGGTCTTGCTCTTGTCCAGCCAAATAAGGCATCTGAGAGTTTTAGAGTAGGCTGGCAGTAGTTTCAGGAGCCCTTCTTTCCTTTTGTCATTCTCACTGGTGTAAACAAACTCCGTTATTTTGACATAATCAACTGGGACGATAGACGGCAATGCTCCTTGAGTTGTTTCACATTTCACGTAAGACCGCACAATAAGATACACTTTCAGGTCTGGGAAGGCACTGAGCAGCTGAGGCCACTTTGTAATGTCCTCTTCGAATTGATTGAAATAGCCTACAATTCCCAACTTTGTAAACTGAGTGGTCATGGATGTGGACAGTGTCTCTAGAAGTAGATCTGTCAAATACAAAGGTTTTATGCTGAGATGTTGTAAATTCTGGAAGCTTCCAATGCATTCTACTACTTGTGGAATGGCATCGCTCAGATCAAGTGTCATCTGATCTGTTCTGACTTCTCCCAGCATCAGCGTTTTCAGACTGTCTGTAAAGGTGGCAACATTCAATGCTTCCAAGATAACTGAATCCCCATAACTATATGACCAACGACAATCATGAATGACCAGTTCCTCCAGTCCACTAATTTTCTCTGAGGTCAGACAGTTCCTGATTATTTGACTCATATCATTCTGCATTGACTTCTCAGGGCGCACACTGAAAGCTCCTCTACAATCAATGGAAAGATATTTAAGTGGTAAGTTGGTTACAGCTTTATCCAAAATCTGGAAAGACTTGTCGCTGAAGCTCAAACCCTGAAGATGGTATATCTCAAATTCCATTTTTTGAATCTGATGGCTGTGAGACTGTAGCACGGACATTTCTGTGGAGCTCAATTTCACTTTCTCTCTCTCAGTTCTATGCTTGTGTTTGCGATTTCCTACATGGATGGCCGCGAAACGCCACAAGATCGACTCTGTCTTACAGATATTGTAGACGGTCGAACAGGTCACTGCTAATGCTAGTCTGTCCCGTTCTTCCAGGTTGGACACAATCATGGTCCAAACTAGTTGTGGTAACTGTGAAAAGTCAGGTTCTTGATTTTCAGTTATTGATGATTCCATGACATCATATTCATCCTGGTTTACATTTGTTGCATCATTGTGTTGCCTGCCATTTCTTTCACAACCGTCATTGACATTTTCACCTCGCACACATCTCTTTTGGAGAGTTTCCATCTCTGGCACAGAGTCATTATGGCGCTTATTTCCAGAAAGTCAAGGGAGTGTCATCTCTGCTCTACAGATGTCCAGTTTTTCTGTATGACGTGTCACACAACCATCCAGTTGAGAGAATCTGGTACTTGAAAAGGTAAATCAATAAATGAATGAATAAAATAAACATTTAATTATCATAATATGACTGGATTTCAGTCCATAGGGACTAAGACACTGTGCTGATAGATGGATACTCCACGGCACATGCCTGAGTATAGCGATATGGAAAATCCTTCTTTTGACCATACAACACATTTCACCTTCACTATGATAGACATGCTCACGGGCAAGTTCTCAAATTCACTAATCGGCCACAACATTTCAGTCTTCTCTCCTGATGAAGATTTCCTGAGAAGACTAAAGGTTTGTGCCTGGCTGAAAGTTTCTTCATCACTGTGAAGGCTAATTCAGAAAACCATCTTTATGCTATATTATTACTGTTATAGACTTTCAGTAATAATATCATAGCATAAAGATGGTTTTCTGAATTAGCCTTCACAGAAAACCATAGACTTTCAAGCCTGGAGGAATTTGGCATAGAAAAAATAAGTCCTCCTAAATGAAATTTATGACACCGGAAAAATCCCCAAAGATATGTCAAAATCAATTTTCATTGCACTTCCAAAGAAGACAGGGGCTATAGAATGCGAACTCCATCGCACAATCAGTTTAATGAGTCATGTAACAAAAATCCTGTTAAGAATAATCATGATGAGGACAAGGAATACAATCAAAAGAGAAATAGCAGAAGAACAGTGTGGATTTGTGGAAGGGAAGGGAACTATTAATGCCATATACATCCTAAGACACACGATGGAACATGCTCAAAAGACATAAAGATGAGAATTGGAATGGCCAAGAACAGTATGGTTCAATTGAACAATATTTGGAAAGACCACAGCATAACAGCAGACCTTAAGATAAAACTCTTAAAATGTCTTGTCTGGCCAGTGATGTTATACGGCTGCGAGGCATGGACAATGAAGAAAGAGGATGAAAGACGAGTGGAAGCAGCAGAGCTGTGGTTTTACCGAAGACTGCTGAGGGTCAAATGGACGGATAGGCGCTCAAATGAAAGCATACTGAATGAGTTGGGTACTACACGCAAGCTTCTAGTACTCATACAACGGAGGAAACTGAAATATGTTGGACACGCAATCCGTAATGAGAGAACAGACTTGATGTCCACTGTCCTCCAAGGTAAAGTGGAAGGAAAGAGAAACAGAGGACGGCCACCTGCATCACTTGCTAGAAACATCACAAACATCAGTGGCAAGAAACTCCAGGAGGTGGTCAGACTTAGCCAAGATCGAGAGTGCTGGAGGCAACTTGTGAGGACATCATGTGCAGCGGCCAACACTGTTCCCGGTGACGCCGACAGGTGAGACAGGTGAGACATCCTAAGAACTATCATAGAGAGGTCAATTGAGATGAATAAGGATTTGTATTTATGCTTTGTTGACTATACCAAGGCTTTCGATCGGGTACGACATGAAGAATTGATCAACCAACTGGAGAGACTCAATGTTGATGGAAAAGATCTACGAATAATCAGGGATATGTACTGGGAACAAACAGCTGCAATGAGAATAGAAAACAATATAAGCTCTTTCCAAAACATCAAAAGAGGAGTCAGACAGGGTTGTGTTTTGTCACCAGATCCGTTTTCACTTTACAGCGAAAACATCATGACAAACCTAGAAGACCACCCTGGATTAAAGGTTGGAGGGAAAATGATAAACAACATTCGGTACACAGATGACACCGTGCTAATTGCAGAAAATGAAAGGGACCTACAAAACTTTGTGAATATACCAGAAATAGAAGGCAAAGGTAAGGGGTTGGAACTAAACAGCAGGAAGACTGAAGTCATGGTGATCAGTAAAAAACATGAAATCCCCTCATACAAAAAGACAGCAAATGGCACAACCTTGAC
>CM060315.1:90335136-90395136 GCA_030674185.1 Monoplex corrugatus
GGTATGTGTTGGTGCATTCCTTCACACCATACGGTCATTTTCAGTCAGAAGATCAGCTTGGCCAAGCCCTTCTGACCAATACAGATAAGTAAAATGGAGAACAGCAAAGAGGAATCATGAGACGATGAAGAATAGGAAGAGAAGGACGTGAAAAAGGAAAAGGAAAGAGAGGAGACGGGTGGAACGAGAACAACATGACTTCAGACTTCAGACTTCAGAACACTCAGACTTCAGACTTCAGAACACTCAGACTTCAGAACACTCAGACTTCAGACTTCAGAACACTCAGACTTCAGACTTCAGAACACTCAGACTTCAGACTTCAGAACACTCAGACTTCAGACTTCAGAACACTCAGACTTCAGACTTCAGAACACTCAGACTTCAGACTTCAGAACACTCAGACTTCAGACTTCAGAACACTCAGACTTCAGACTTCAGAACACTCAGACTTCAGACTTCAGACTTCAGAACACTCACACTTCAGACTTCAGAACACTCAGACTTCAGACTTCAGAACACTCACACTTCAGACTTCAGAACACTCAGACTTCAGAACACTCAGACTTCAGACTTCAGAACACTCAGACTTCAGACTTCAGAACACTCAGACTTCAAAACAGACTTCAGAACACTCAGACTTCAGACTTCAGAACACTCAGACTTCAGACTTCAGAACACTCAGACTTCAGAACACTCAGACTTCAGACTTCAGAACACTCAGACTTCAGACTTCAGAACACTCAGACTTCAGAACTCTTTATTACTTAAAGATAGTAGCATCAGGTCCCAGTGGACGTATCGTACAGCTAGTCCTTGAACATGGAGAAGAAGAGGAAGACAAGAAGAGAGACAGAGAGTAGGAGAAGGACAGAGGTAAGGAGAAGATGGAGACAGAGGAGGAGAAGACGGAGTTGAGGAAGAGGACAGAGACAGAGAGGACGAGAAAGAGAGTAGGTGTAGAAGGAATGTAGGAGAAGAACATAGAAAAAAGAGAGGAAAAGGAGAGACACGAAGAGAAAGAGAGGAGAAGAACATGGGCAGAAGAAGAAAAGGGGAAGGAGAAAGAGATGAAGAAAATATGAGGAAAAGGAGAGGAGTATTTGAAGTTGTTTCTTTTTTTCTTTTCTTTTCTTTTCTTTGTTGTTGTTGGTTTTTTTCTTTTAGTCACAGTGAGTTTACCATATAATATTCGGGCTGCTGTCCTCGGGAAGAACGCGTCGCCGCTTTGTTCTGTAAGCACGTTTTCGTGTTCTCCTACGAAAGTGGATTTTTCTTCTAAAACTTGCTACGGACAACTATTCTTATTTATTTATTTATTTATTTATTTATTTATTTATTTATGTGCACAGGATGTGTGCTGCCCAAAGGACCTTATTTTATCGTCTCATACAATTCAGTTCGTCACTCCACCTGGCAGGTCCAGAAGCCAAACGTTTGCTCCATGGAAGGGGATGGGTACTCCCGACGGTACCAGTACCAGTTCTGTAGAGAGCACAGGGTCAAAACTCAAGCTGAATGTATCAGTCCTGTGGAAAAGGTTCGGCACTGAGATGGTCATTACGAAAACTGGAAGGTGAGTTTGATGTGTGTGTGTGTGTGTGTGTGTGTGTGTGTGTGTGTGTGTGTGTGTGTGTGTGTGTGTGTGTGTGTGTGTGTGTGTGTGTGTATGTGTGTGTGTGTGTGTGTGTGTTGTGTGTGTGTGTGTGTGTGTGTGTGTTCGTTATTTCTTTTAATGTCTATTCACATACGTGCTTTTAGACGAGGAAAAAAATAAAAATATAAAATGAAAATAAAATTAAAAACAACAAAAACATAAATAAAAATAAATAAATAAAAGAGATGTCTATGAGGTGAATGAATCTATGAAATCATGAAGGCATTGTATCATATAAGGTAACATCAAACAATTTAACGCACAAGAGAAAAACAATCAGAACATTAGATCGATCAAGCTTCATTGGTTTGCTCAGGGTTGTGTGTATGTATGCGTGCGTGCGTGCATGCATGTGTGTGTGTTTGTGTGTGTGTGTTTGTGTGTGTATGTGTGTTTGTGTGTGTGTATGTGTGTGTGTGTGTGTGTGTGTGTGTGTGTGTGTGTGTCTGTCTGTCTGTCTCTGTGTGCTACAAGCATGTAATATCCTGTGCTGGCATATGACAAGTCATCTGCTATGATCTGGTGAGGTACAAGGGGGAGCAGAGGATTGTCTTATCCAATTAAAAGCGTTGTAAAAAGAAGTGGGAATTCATCATCATCATCAGGTTCCCTGCCGCATGGCGTTGGCGACCATGGACTTCCAACCATCTCTATCTCTCGTTGCCCCCAGCATCTCTCCCACCCTCCTCATCCCCAGCCACTCTGCAAGTCTGTCCAGCATTCTCTCCCTGGGTCTACCTGGTGCTCTCTTTCCCTCCAGCTTTCCCGTTGTGACCAGGTGCTCCAACTCCCCCTTCGTCATAAAATGGCCTATAAATGTTGCTTGTCTTTTCCTAATCTTCCTTATGAGTGATCTACTTGTGTCTGCCTCCATCAAGACTGTCTCGTTTGTTTTCTTTGCTGTCCATGGAACTCTCAACATTCTTCTGAGAAACCACATCTCGGCTGCCTCAATCTTGTTCTGGCTTTGCTTGCTGACTGTCCACGCCTCGCATCCATACAACAGTATTGGTTCTATATAACATTCAAGGACTCTCTTTCTGATGTTCATTGATAGGCATTTGTTGGTAAGAATGCTTGTCATCTTCTTGAATGCTGTTTTGGCTTGGCCGATTCTGCCAACTATTTCCGATGTGCATCTGCCGTCTGTGATGTTGCTTTTGGTCTGTTTCCTTTTCCTCAATTTCAGCCTAAATCTTCCCACTACAGGATTGTGTTCACTGTTGCAGTCTGCACCTGGTAGCGTTTTTGCTGACAGTAAAGAATTTCTAAATCTTTTGTTGATCAGGATGTAGTCAATCTGGTTTTTGGTATTTCTCCTGGACTCATCCAAGTCCATTTTCTTCTGTCAGGCTGCTCAAACCAGGTGTTTCCTACTATGAACTCATTCATTTGTGCCCATTCTACAAGTTTCCCTTCCCTTTCATTTTGTGTACCAAGGCCATAAGGTCCAACTATATCCTCCACCCTATCCTGTCCCACTTTAGCATTAAAATCTCCCATTATGACTGTAACTTCTTGTGATTTACATTGGACCTTGGCCATCTCTAAAACTTCGTAGAAGTTGTCGATGTCTTCCTGAGTACTTGCAGATGTTGGTGCATACACCTGTATGATGTTGATATCAAATGGTTTGCCTCTCAAGTTGACCAGTAAAACTCTGTCGGACACTGCCCAGTATCCCTTAACTGCTTTTGATTTGTCTTTGTCCTTTATGATGCCTACTCCTCTTTCATGTGAATTACCACCAGAGTATATCACTGTATATTCTCCTGATGTTATCATGCCTGCCCCCTTCCATCTCATTTCCCCTAGTCCTAAAATACTGATGTTATGCCTCTCCATCTCCATTTTGATGTTGTCTAATTTACCTTTCTGCAACATTGTTCTGATGTTCCATGTTGCTATTTTGGTGTTTCTAAGTTTGACTTTGGGTTTAATTTTGGTCGCAGTAGCTGGCTGACGGTCTGGTGTCACCTGTGCCGCATGACAGTCCCTACCGGACGAAGGTGCTCCACAGGAGCACCTATTGACGTCGTTAACTTTCTTCTTCCTCTTTCCTTTGTCCATGGTTTTCCTGGGGAAAGCTACGATGGTGGTTTCCCCTTGCCTTCCATCGTTTTTTTTTCAGGGTTAACTCCCTTAGCCTTACTCTCTCCCAAGATGTCCACAAGGCAGTGGAGCTATTTACCCATAGCTTGGGGATGTGGTTCGTGGGCACCAGGGCGTATCCACACGCCAGTGGGCCTGCATGCCTCACGTTTGGGGGCCAGATCTACTCCGAGTCCTACGAGATTCAGCCTGAGTCCGTGAGGTGCTCAGTTACCGCCTGTCGCCACGAGGAGGCACAGCGTAGGGCTTGCTGATGGAGAGGCTATGTACTGACAGGAAGAGACTTACGCCTTCTGCTCTTCTTTTCGCACAGCAGTGCTAGCCAGCGGGAATTACAAGTATAAAATAATCGGGCTGAATCAAAGGAAACGACCTTTGGGACTGAGCAGTAAACGCCTAGCAATGTGTAAATACAGAGTGAAATCAGTATGTTTCAGTCTTAAGTTTGTGAATGACGCAGGGAACTAAGGTCGCATTTGCTGACAACACAAAAGGTGATTAACTGTTTGTGTGTGTGTGTGTGTGTGTGTGTGTGTGTGTGTGTGTGTGTGTGTGTGTGTGTGTGTGTGTGTGTGTGTGTGTGTGGTGTGTGTGTGTGTGTTTGTGTGCGTGCGTGTGCGTGCGTGCGTGTAGTTATATATATATGTGTGTGTGTGTGTATGAGTGTGTATGTGTGTGTGTGTGTGTGTGGTGTGTGTGTGTGTGTGTGTGTGCGTGTGTGCATGTGCGTGTGTGTGTGTGTTTGTGTGCATTGTGCACTGCATCATAGTGTGAAACACAGCTCGCTTAACTGACGGAGGTATGATGATGATCACCAGCGTGTTAAACTATGGGAACTGTTCTTTCGTTAACAGTTTAAATTTGAAGCCACCAATCTTTACAAGAAGAATCCCTGCACAGTACAGTCACTCTGATTAGTAGTGTGATGGAAAACTTCTCCACACAAAAATATGAATTCATAATTGAACACTCTAAACCCATGCCATGTTTAAAACCAAAATGTAAACATGAACTAAACCGAAAATACATGTAAAATCGATTGCAGGGCGGTTGGTGTGTGAGGTTAGTCACCTTGATGCAGAATACTTGTACGTGTGTTTACAATAAATAAGACAAAGACACGACTACACAGCGTTACGTTACTCGCTGTCTGATGATAAATTGATTCAACTGTCAGTGAACACAATAGTCTTGTTGCTGTCCGCGCTATAACTGTGGAATGAGTGAGACTGGACAAGGAAATAGTTTACATATTAAATGCACTGACAAGACGAACACACTGGAATACAGATTAGCCACATTTCAAGATATTGTACACAACATGTAGAGACGCATAGAGTAAAACAGCCAAAAGTAAAAACGCCTCCTCAAAAATCCAGATGTTAGCATCAGATTGATGATATCCAGAGGAAAAAAAAATCTGAAAAAAATGAAGGCTGCCTAGAAATTTGAGAAGCAAGGATTCAAGAAACTCTAGAATGACCTGAAAGTGAAGCAGAATCAGCAAGGAGGAAAGACGCAAAAAGAAGAAAATCTATGACTGCTTCTCTAGAGACCCCTTTCAGTTCGCCAGGAGGCTGTCCAAGCAGCCCAAATCCAGGACACTCACAGTGGACAAGAAAGTTCTGGAACATCTCAGGAAAACATATTCACATTCTCACTGTAAGGCACCACTTGGAATTTGAGGTCTGGTTTAACCTGCAACGCTAGAGAAAATGTTTGATAAGAATGTACCAACAGCATATAAAGTAAATGAAATGAATGAGCAAGCCAGAGCCAAATCATCACCCCAGGGAGCCAGTATCTACAAGACTGAAACGTATGCTAGTCTGACCAGCAGCTAGATGAAATCGTGCATTCAAAGAAAAGTCCTGGTCATAGAGGTTGGAGCAAAGGAGATGGTAGACACATTAGCCTATTTTAAGAAAGGACGAAATCAGAGCCCTAAAGAAAATGGCAGAGGCAACTGAAAGGAGTTTCAACTGGATCTGTGAACTTCGTTAGACTAAAATTCCCAAAACGGTTAATGCCTCTGAAACTAAGATGTTAAGACAATCGTCACAATGGTGACTTGGCATTGAGAAGCCCTACCAGTTTGGACGCATGGGTTCAAGCGTAGGACAAACTTCATTTAAAAATGTTGACAGCAGAATGTTATCCAGGATTCATGACCTGGGTGTGGCCTGATCTCCATAGAGTGTAAGGAGTTTAGCGTCAAAACACTTAATTGACTGGGGTTCTTCTCTAAGAACTTCTGCTGTCTACCTCTTCCCACATTTGCTTGCTACTGTGGAAGCAAGTAATCCATGGTCACCTGTACTAGTTGATAATCCACTGTAATTTGTACCTTGAACTAAAAAGTACGAATCATGAGGAAATTAAATCCTGTCTCCTTTCACAAGCCCAGGGTCATCAGATTATTCACTTCAACAAGAGACGTCGTGAAAGGAACAGACACAGGTCCAGCTTCAACACACAACACGAGTTATTGTTGTGAGTTCAACACACATCACGACTGCCTCAAATATGACACAATGCAATCTCTTATACAATCATCAGCAAGGTGTGGGGCTTTCCCCAACAACTTGAAGCTAGGTGGAGATGAATGATAGAGAGCTGAAGAGTGAAACAGAGATAGGAAGAGGAAGACAGAGTGGGGATAAGAGATGTACCCTAGGGACAGAACATAGAGTGTGTGTTAGAGAAAGGGTTGGTGATGGTGGGATTTTAAGAGTGGTGGATTGGTGAGGAGGGGGCAGGTAAGAGGAAGTTGTGAGGCACAGTGAGGCATGTTTGAGAGGAACAGAGGATGTGGTGGTAAATGGGTGTTTTGGGTGTGGTCGGTGATGTTTGGAAATGGCTCTGAAGTTAAAGATTTGTTATGCGTTTTTAGAGCCTGGGGCTGTGCAGATCGTGCAGGAAATCTTGACCGTATTTTTACATGTCAGGTAGATAAGGTATCAAGTTATGCCTGCTTAAACACATTCTTGACGCATGTTTACATGTCAAGTAGATAAAGTATCAAGTTATGCCTGCTTAAACACATTCTTGACGCATGTTTACATGTCAAGTAGATAAAGTATCAAGTTATGCCTGCTTAAACACATTCTTGACGCATGTTTACATGTCAAGTAGATAAAGTATCAAGTTATGCCTGTCTAAACACATTCTTGACGCATGTTTACATGTCAGGTAGATAAAGTATCAAGTTATGCCTGCTTAAACACATTCTTGACGCATGTTTACATGACAGGTAGATAAATTATCAAGTTATGCCTGCCTAAACACATTCTTGACGCATTTTTACATGTCAGGTAGATAAGGTATCAAGTTATGCCTGCTTAATTTAAACACATTCTTGACGCATGTTTACATGTCAGGTAGATAAATTTTCAAGTTATGCCTGCCTAAACATTCTTGACGCATGTTTACATGACAGGTAGATAAATTATCAAGTTATGCCTGCCTAAACACATTCTTGACGCATGTTTACATGTCAGGTAGATAAAGTATCAAATTATGCCTGCTTAAACACATTCTTGACGCATGTTTACATGTCAGGTAGATAAAGTATCAAGTTATGCCTGCCTAAACACATTCTTGACGCATGTTTACATGTCAGGTAGATAAAGTATCAAATTATGCCTGCTTAAACACATTCATGACGCATGTGTACATGTCAGGTAGATAAAGTATCAAGTTATGCCTGTCTAAACACATTCTTGACGCATGTTTACATGACAGGTAGATAAATTATCAAGTTATGCCTGCCTAAACACATTCTTGACCGTATTTTTACATGTCAGGTAGATAAATTATCAAGTTATGCCTGCCTAAACGCATTCTTGACGCATGTTTACATGTCAGGTAGATAAAGTATCAAGTTATGCCTGCCTAAACACATTCTCAGCAAAATAACAAACTTTACAGGGGAGCAATTTTAAACTGTCAAAGCCATACAGAAACTGTTTTATTCCTTCATCATAACACACACACACACACACACCACACACGCACACACACACACCACACACACACACAACACACACACACACACACACACACACACACACACCACACACACACACAAACACACACACACACACGCACACACACAAACACAAACAACACACACACACACACACACACACACAAACACACACACACACACACACACATATTATATATATATATATATATATATATATATATATATATATATATATATATATATATATGTGTGTGTGTGTGTGTGGTACGTGTGTGTATTCGCGTGCTGAGCACACTGTTGTATGAATGCGAAACCTGGACTCTATACTCCCGTCAAGAACGCAGGCTCAACATCTTTCACCAATGCTGCCTCAGAAGGATTCTTGGCATTTCATGGCAGGACCACGTCCCCAACAAGGAGTCCAAGCACGTGCAGGAACTGTCAGCATGTTTGCCCTGCTCACAAAGAGACGCTTGCGCTGGCTTGGCCATGTTACCCTCATGCAAGATGGCAGACTATCCAAAGACATTTTGTATGGCGAGCTTGCTACTGGCTCCAGACCCACGGGAAGGCCCATATTCCCTGCTACAAAGATGTGTGCAAGCAGGACCTCAAGGCAGGTGGCATTGCACCAGCAGGCTTCGAAATGGTAGCAGCAGACCGCAGTAGATGGCAACTTGCCATCAATTCGGCCATCAAGACGTCGGAGCAGAGGAGAAAGGAGCAGTGGGAAGTAAGAAGAGCACGAGACGCCAGAGAGCAGGGTCAGCACCTTTGGACGACACCATCTTCACGTGCAGCAACTGCAACAGGATCTGCAGTTCGAGGATCGGGCTCTACAGCCACAGCCGGCGCTGCAGTTCCACTGCCGAATGACTCCAAGGTGCAATCTCCATTGTCTTCGGAGACAGAAGGATGCCAATATACATATATTACTGTTGGAATGGTAAGCATCTCCAGGTATTTCACAGTGTTTTAGGGTGTTATCTGGTATTTAATCATTCACGTGTCTGTAAAACATGGCATATAAAACGTCCTCACACGTTTGCATAAACAAAAGTAATATGGCCAAACCAGTCTGCATTATCACTGTAGCAATAGTTGACACACTCATGCACTCTGAAGAAGACACAGATTTCTGGACGCAAAAGCATTACACTGCTGTAATTAAGCAAAAGCATTTCCTGACATTTACTATGCACAAGTACATTATCCAGAAATGACAGAAGCAATAGTGGTAAAATGCAATCTGTTTAGTTCTAAATGTATGACTATTTGAAGTTTTCTTTTTTATTATTGATATTCAGCATACATGATATAGGAGAGATATTATTGAAACCAGGGAGCTATGGAATGATCAATACTGTCCATACTTATATGGCAATGTCAGTGTTTCTTTCATGAAACAATTACAAATTAGACTAGCAATTTACGCTGAGCTGCAGACAGACTGAGACACTATTAATGCTGCAAGTTTGTGTGAGTGGTGTTGTGTGTTTACGTATGTTTATGTGTGTGTGTATGTATGTGTGTGTGTGTGTGTGTGTGTGTGTGTGTGTGTGTGTGTGTGTGTGTGTGTGTGTGTGTGTGTGTGTGTACCAGTGTCTGTAATTGTGTGTGTGTGAGTTGTTGTGTGTGTGTGTGTGTGTGTGTGTGGTATGTGTGTTGTGTGTACCAGTGTCTGTAATTGGTGTGTGTGTGAGTGTGTGTGTGTGTGTGTGTGTGTGTGTATGTGTGTGTGTGTGTGTGTGTGTGTGCGTACCAGTGTCTGTAATTGTGTGTGTGGTGTGTGTGTGTGTGTGTGTGTGTGTGTGTGTGTGTGTGTGTGTGTGGTCTGTCTGTCTGCCTGTGTGCGTCAGTGTGATTTTGTGCGCGCATGCGTGTATGTGTATGTACATGCATGTAAGTGAAAAGGGACACGCACAAACACAAACATACAAACACATAGACACATACACACACAGACGCGCACATCAACACAAGTACACACATAGACACGCACACAGACACGCACAGACACACACACACACACACACACACACACACACGCACACACACACGCACACACACACACGCACACACACACACGCGCACACACACACACACACACACACACACACACACAACACACATACAAACACAAGACACACACACACACACATGACGCGCACATCAAAAAAAACAACCTCACTAACACAGACATCTCACACAACACACACCACACACACACACACACACACACACACACACACACACACACACACACACACCACGCACACACGCACCACACACACACACACACACACACAAGTAACACTGTTTTTTGTTTTTTTATACAACGGAAATACGAAAATAGCATTAAAAGGCGTCTTTTAAATATTCACTGGTTCGTGTTTGCTTTAACGCTGGCAATTCCTTTGATTTAGATTACTGATTTTACGTAACGAAACGCTGGGAAAACCACGCAAAACATCCTGAAATGCACGATTATGCATTTTAACTGCCAAGTCTGTTTCCTTATCTGTCAGTATGTCTGTCATTTGTCATATTTATTCTCGTTTTGAAAACAAAATGAATCAGAACAAGTATTTTTGAGAATGTGAAGACCTTTGATCCCGCACCTTCACAGCACCTGCATTGTACCATGCTACAAGCAAACCTAACTTGGATCCTCTATCCAGCTTCTGCAGGAAACTATGGATAGATAGGATAAGGTTAAATTTTGCATTGTGATAGGGTGCGGGAGTCAAAGGCAACAAAGGCATAAGAACACAACTTGGTGTTTTGAAATAGATGTTTCAGACATGAAAATCAAGAGACGTTTGTTCATTAAGTTGTTCTAAATCAAGACTGTTTCATATGTACGTGCACATAACGATTAGCTGTGGAAAGAACAACATGCAAAGATAATATTATAGCAGCAACTTGTTGTAAACTTACGCAGTTCTTCAATAATTTACCCTACAGTTTTACCTGTGTGAGTGCGTGTGGTCATGTGTGAATCAGTGTACAGCGCACTGTATCATGATGTGAAACATGCAGCTAACTAAATTGTTAGCGCGTTAAACAAAGGGAACTGTTCAAAATAGAAGCCACTAATTTTCTGAAGAAGAAACACGACAGTACAGTCATTCTAATCGGTAGTGAGATAGAAATCCACCACACGCAGAAAAAAAGATACAAAGTGGTAGCTCTACACACACGTCTCAATTAAATGCGAAATGTTAACATGAACTTAAAGGTTTATACAATCAACTGAAGAGCGCTCAGCATGTGAGGTTAGTGACAGGGATGCCAGGTACTTGTGAGAATGTTTGCAATCAGTATGGAAGGAACACAACTGCACAGCATCACATTACTGACTGCCAGACAATAAATTACGTGACTTGTCAGTAAAGAAAGTATTGTAATTGCTTCCCGTGCTATGACTGTACCTCGACATAAATCATTTGTGTAATTCTCTGCACAACTCTTTCTGTCAGTCTGTTCGTCATTGTAACCAACATGCCATGACAAAAAATCATGGATGTTCTTGGTACTAGTTAAAACATTTTCTCGTGATTTATTGCATGATTTCAGCTTTATAGAAAAAGGTTTCTGTTTCAGAGGGGGGAGGGTTGATGGGAATAGCATATGCTTTCTTAGAAAACAAAACAAATGTATGTATGTATGTATGTATGTATGTATGTATGTATGTATGTATGTATGTATGTATGTATGTATGTATGTATGTATGTATGCATGCATGTATGTGTGCATGTATGTATGTATGTATGTATGTATGCATGTATGTATGTATGTATGTATGTATGTATGTATGTATATATGTATTATGTATGTATATATGTATGTGTGTACGTATGTATGTATGTATGTATGTATGTATGTATGTATGTATGTATGTATGTATGTATGTATGTGTGTGTATGTATGTATGTATGTATGTATATATGTGTGTGTGTGTGTGTGTGTGTGTGTGTGTGTGTGTGTGTGTGTGTGTGTGTGTGTGTGTGTGTGTGTGTGTGTGTGTGTGTGTGTGCGAGTCGGTATACAAGCCATGCTTTTATAAATAAGGTCATAGAGCTTTGTTGGTAGATAGTAAAACTCCTGGCAAGAACAGACGTATAGAACTCAACAGTGTATATGTTTTACCAACATAACCTGGGCTTGTGTGCACATAACACCTGAAAGCCTAAACATTGCACAGACAGTGAGCTAGGCCTATCTTTATAATTGGAGATAATCAGTCAGTACGTTCTTTTCTTCCATGTTTTACATGTTTGTTGTCTGTCGTTTCCAAGTGGAAGTCTGCACCACGTTCTCGTTATGTATATGTCGACTCAATGAAATGGAAAGCAACAAAAAAACAAAACAAAACAAAAAAAAAGAAAAAAAAGAAAAAAAAAGAGACAAATAGAACATTAACAGATATATTTTATATCAAGGTGTAATAATAATAATAATTACAATACATGTATTTATATAGCGCAAAATCTTGATAGAAATCAAATCTAAGCGCTGAACATACACATAGGCACGCGCGCACACACACGCACACACACACTCACATATGGCTATAAATGGGGAAAAAGAATAAAAGCAATGGAAAATTATAGAGAGCATATTATATACAATTATATATTACAATGTGATTCCAATCCGAGTGGAGACAGGCTACAGAGGAGGATGAGTGAGGTCAGGATTTTATGCAGAGGAGAAAAGGTGAGTTTTGAGAGCGGACTTGAAGGAGACAAAAGTAGGTTGCTGACGGACTGAGAGAGGAAGTTTGTTCCACGAGAGTGGACCAGAAACAGAGAAGGCTCGTGGACCATAGGTATTGAGCTTAGTGCGTGGAAAGCGAAAAGTCAGAGGATCGGAGGCAGAGCGGAGGGTACGTGAGGGAAGATAGATTTCAAGTGGGCTTGACAGGTAATCGGGGGCTGCGTTATTGAGGCTTTTGTAGCACATGGTGTCTAGTTTGTACTGTATGCGCTTTGATACAGGGAGCCAGTGAAGTTGTGCCAGGAGATGAGAAATGTGGTCAGCTTTTTTCTCTTTGAGTAAAAGGCGTGCACAGGGCTTTGCCATGATTTGCGAAAATTTCTAATTCGTTGGCCAAATTCAACAACATTAATAAATGAAGATTGAGTGTTAAGCTTTTCCCATTTTACAATGTGTGAGATCAAGCCAGCCCAGGCTGAAGATTGTCAGAAAATGTTGGGTCCATGAGGCAGTGGGCACAGTGAAGGAATGCCTCATGATCAGAAAAAAGATAGGTCACACACAAACCAGTAGGCATGGACTGGGATCAGTCAAAGGCCAAAGGAAGAGTAAAGAGTGACATGGTGATAGAGGGGATTAACAAAGAAAAGGATGCCAAAAGAATCTAGGCAGTCCAACAAGGACAATGCACACAACGTGGGAAAGTGAACTCTGAAGAAGTCTCAGCTGGAATGACTTGTGCATGTGGTCCCTGTCAGCATGTTTCATTCTCAGATGTGTACATGACCTCCCTCCTCGAATACAGGTCTGGGGAAATGAGGGCAGTCATATGACCTTGCATGACCACTCTGTCAGGGCAACCACAAGCTCCTGCAACATTCTACATGGCAGGAGGCAGCGAACTGTGGCCTGAAAAGGCTGACATCCAGAGCATGTAAGCAGGATCTACTGGATGGAGATGATGACTGGGAGTGCAAAGCAGATATTCCACAAAGGAAAAAATATAAACAGCCAGAAGTCATCCGCAAGAGAGGCATGGGATCAGACATCGTTCTCCACTCCCGTTCATTAGAACAAATGATTCTGATCAGACTCACTGCGCTGTATGAAAGTACCTGGGTATGCTTGAATTTGTATTCAGGTGTGTTTTAAATCCCTTTTGCGATAGATTGGACAGAATTGTCAACACCAGGGCATGTCCTTAGATTAAATGCGTGAATGCATTGACATGTGTACATAACCCTTTCTTTTTTCCCCCCCGGAAGTTGTGTATGATTTGAAGTGGTCACAGCCCTGATATGGCTTTTCGCAGCTGGCTGGGCTTTAAACAACAATAACAATAACAAAAACAATCAGCTCCATGTATCCACTCACCCAGGTCTGTTTTTTATGTGTTTACGTCTTCCTTTCAAATTTATTAAATTAAACTTTCTGTCACCTGCTCTACATCTTCCTTTCCCGCTTGTTCGTGTGTTCGTTCGTGATTTTCCCTGTTCAATAGAGATCACATCGGGAAGACGTTGGATGAAATAAATAACCACACTGCTTGATTTACTGCAGTTTGTCTAAGATATACCAAACAGTAAAGTAGTGTTGCATTCTTACTGATTCCACGCACTGTTGTCAATATATTTAAGAAAATAGCAGTTGAACTAAGCAGGTGGAAGTGGGCATAGACATAGTATGTGTTGTCTTCCCTCTTCGTTTTGAATCACGATGATTTTGACAGACACCAGCGTCACAGTCAGGGCTACTGTTCTTTTACAATACAATGCAATATTTTATTTATATAGCGCAAAATCTTGATAAAATCAAATCTAAGCGATAAAACAGACACACACGCACGCACGCACACACACGCACTCACGCATGCACGCACACACACACACACACACACACACACACACACACACACACACACACACACACACACACACACACACACACACACACACCACACACACGCACATGGCTATAAATGGGGAGAAAGAATAAAAGCAATGGAAAATTATAGAGAGCATATTATATACAATTATATATTACAATGCGATTCCCCTCCGAGTGGAGACAGGCTGCAGAGGGGATTGAGTGAGGTCAGGATTTTATGCAGAGGAGAAAAGGTGAGTTTTGAGAGCGGACTTGAAGGAGACAAAAGTAGGTTGCTGACGGACTGAGAGAGGAAGTTTGTTCCAGGAAAGTGGACCAGAAACAGAGAAGGCTCGTGGACCATAGGTATTGAGCTTAGTGCGTGGAAAGCGAAAAGTCAGAGGATCGGAGGCAGAGCGGAGGGTACGTGAGGGAAGATAGATCTCAAGTGGGCTTGATAGGTAATCGGGGGCTGCGTTATTGAGGCTTTTGTAGCACATGGTGTCTAGTTTGTACTGTATGCGCTTTGATACAGGGAGCCAGTGAAGTTGTGCCAGGAGAGGAGATATGTGGTCAGCTTTTTTCTTTTTGAGTACAAGGCGTGCAGCATTGTTTTGAATGCGCTGTAGGATGTGAATGGTGGAGGCAGGAAGACCAGGCAGGAGTGAATTGCAATAGTCAATGTGAGACATTATGAAGGAGAGAATGAGTTTTGCAGTTGTTTCAACAGAGAGATACTTCCTGATCAGGCTTATACGATGGAGGTGATAGTAGCAAGATCTGGCAGTTTGAGAAACAAAGTTGTTCATGGAGAGGGTAGAGTCAATGCAGACACCAAGGTTTTTAGCTGAATCAGAAATTGGGACTGATGTGTTACATAATGGGAGAGAAAGAGGAGGCAGCTGAGAAAGTTTCTGACGGGTACCAATGAGGATAGCTTCTGTCTTGTCGTCATTAAGCTGAAGTATATTATATGTCATCCAGTTCTTAATGTCCGAGTAACACTCAGTGGTGTGAGTCAAGAGGCGCTGTATATTGTCAGGTGAGTCACTGTCTTGAAGTTAGGTGTCATCAGCATAGAAGTGGTGTTTTATAGAGTGGGAGTTGATGATGGTGGACAGGGGGGAGGTGTAAAGAGTGAAAAGAACAGGGCCAAGGACAGATCCTTGTGGAACACCACAGGTCAGGTATGCAGGTTGAGAGTAAGTGACATTAATGAGAACAGTTTGTTTTCTGTTTGATAGATATGAAGTGAACCAGGAGAGAGCAATGTCAGAGATGCCAAAAGTATGATGAAGTCTAGAAAGGAGAATACCATGATCAATGGTATCAAAGGCTGCAGACAGATCAAGGAGTGTTAGGAGAGAGACTTTGCCAGTATCAGTTGCAAGGAGGAGATTGTTGAGAATGTGTAGCAGGGCAGTTTCAGTGCTATGGCACTGGTGGTAGGCTGACTGGAAAGGATTGAGGAGATTGTTGGCAGACAGGTGAGAGTTCAGCTGGTTGAGGACAACTTTTTCGATGAGTTTTGACAGAAAGAGAGATTAGAGATAGGCCGGTAATTTTTCAGTTCATTTGGGTCTAAATTGTATTTCTTGAGGAGAGGGTGAACAATAGCAGACTTGAAAGAATCTGGGACAGTTCCAGTTTGAAGAGAAGTGTTGATGATGTCGGTGATGAATGGGAGGAGAGTAGGGAGACAGTCAGAGTAGAGAGAACCTGGAAGAGGATCCAGTTCGCAGGTTTTTTGAACGACATGGATCTGATTGTGTTGAGAATTTCTTCTTGTGAGACTGGGGTAAAAGTAGTAAGAGGTGTGCCAGAGAAGGAAGGGTCAGGTGGGCATGGTTGACAGGGTGTCCTGTCAAGCCTGTCACGAAGAGTTTGTATTTTGGTGGTGAAATACTTGGAGAATACAGATGGGAATTCTTCATTTATGTGTTTTGTTGGGAGAGGTAAATCTTTTCGTGTGCCAAGGAGATGATTCATGGTTGTAAAGAGTTCTTTTGAAGAAGAGGCATTCAGGATTTTGGTTTGGAAATAGCTTGTTTTTGCAGATGCAATGAGGGTGGATACTTTTGTTTTAGAGGCTTGGAAAAGTTGCCTATGTACAGTGAGTTTGGATTTGCGCCAGCGGCGCTCTGCTCTGTGGCGGGCACGTTTTGCACAGGCAATCTCATGAGTGAGCCAGGGGGTAGGGGGGCGGTCAGGTAAAAGACGGGTTGTGGCTGGAGCATGAGTGTCCAGAAGATGGTGGAGAGTAGTATAGAATTCATCGGCAATGTTATGTGACTTTTCAGAAAGGAGGCGGGAGGCATCAGATGAAAATGTGGAGAGGTCGATAGATTTGAGATTGCGTTGAGTCACTGTGCGCGTGGTACGGGAAGGAGGAGAAATGTCAAGAGAACAGAGAATTGCAGAGTGGTCAGATGGAAGGGCTGAAGTTAGACGGGTAGAAAGAACTAGGCAGTTGTCAGTAGCTGAATTGTGGTGATCACGAGAAATGATCCAGTCAAGAATGTGACCTTTTTGATGGGTTGGTTCAGAAATATGTTGTGTCATATTGTGATTGGACAGAGAGTTGATGATATGTCTTGTGTCATAACGGTGAGTGTTGTCTTAGTGGACATTGATGTCACCTAGAATGATGAGATTTCCAGGTAAGAGGCAGTAGTAGTCAAGTAGTTGGTCAATGTCAGAGAGAAACATGGATGTGGTGAGCTTGTTGGCAGAGCTAGGTGGAGGTCAATAGACACAGGAGAAGGTGATGGGGTGAGGGGTGGATTGGAAGGATACTTCAACGTGCTCGAAAGAAGGATGGGAGAAAGGCAGAGACTGCGAGAAAGATAGGCGGGAATGGAGTGAGTCGTTGTAGAGGATGGCGATACCACCACCTCAGGATGAGCGATAGAAAGAAGCAAGCCTGTAACCACTCGGAGTGAGACTCACATGTATAGGTTCATGACCAAGGGGGTTAAGCCATGTTTCTGTGATAAAAGCAATGTCAACATGCTCATCTGCGATAAAGTCAGCAATGACATCGGCTTTGCCATCTGCGCATGTTGACTGAGCGTTAAAAAGGCATAGTTTTAGTTTATCAGAGTCACATGGCGGTGGCCGAGATGGAGATGAAGGCAGCACCGACGGGACAGAGGATGAAGGCGACACCAGCGGGGCAGAAGACGAAGGCAGCAACGACGGGACAGAAGACGAAGTCGGCACACGCAGGACAGAAGACGAAGGCGGCACCAGCGGGACGGAAGACAAAGGCGGCACCAGCTGGACAGAAGACGAGGGCAGCGCCGGCGGGACAGAAGGTGAAGGCGGCACCGGCGGGACAGAAGATGGAGGCGGCACCGGCGGGACAGAAGGTCAAGGCGGCACAGGCCGGACAGAAGGTGAAGGCGGCACTGGCGGGACAGAAGGTGAAGGCGGCCAGTAGAGTAGTTTATTCTGTGTCAGGATCTGCAATTTTTGTTTTGTTTTGTTTTGTTTTGTTTTTTCGGTATCCGTGTCTGCCCCAGTTTTTGATCTGATACCTGCTGCGCATATAGACAGAAAATAGCTGCAGCTGTCTGCGATCTTCAACTCACACTACGTGACTCTCTGTGTTTTAATCGTTGGTGATTTTATTTGCTGTGATTTATAGCAAGCCATTCCTTCTTTTAAACTCTGTATATAATTTGCTGCACTTGATTGCATACGATGATTAATTTGCATTATAGTAACATTTCACATGGATATATACCTGTGCCCCTACAGTCAGTTAGTGCCTCTACCTACAGCACTGTGTATTTTATCCCAGCTTAACTGGTGTTAAATGTCTTAACGTTCATGGAGCAGCTGAAATTGTGTCTGATTATGTTTCTATATAACACACTTACACATATGAATCAATCATTGATTTATTTTAAAACTTATTGCTAGCAATGGCAGTACAGTAATAAAAGTAACAGTAGTAGCATTAAAAGCATGATACATACTGATATGATGACTCCATATGTCTGATTAGACAATAGACGCACCCAGTGGAGGACTGACCTGTATATGGAGCGACCTCAGCTGTGGATGAACGAACCAGTTCTTGAAGCTTATTCCTGTGGCAGTGTGGTTATTGCTGCAGCTTTCGTCTTCTCTCTTCTAATCGAAAACACTTGACTTCCTTCTCTGCAGTTAGTGGTTATATCTATTCCCAAGTGTCTCAATGATTTAGTGGACTTCAGATCACGTTTGCAAACGTTCCTATAGAACAGAAGTGGGTTCCCATTACTGGATTACTGACCTTGTCCAGGATGTCTTTATGTAGCACATAGTGGTTCTGGGAAATTACCAGGATCTGGCACAAGTACTGCGGATAGATGTTATTGGGGTGGTGCTCTTGGCATAAGTAGGTTTTTACAGCATCGTGTGCTGTAGAGAAGGGAACTCAGTATGCACGCTCTGTACGCACCATGTGATACGCTTGTTATTTTCCCACATTCTGTTGGACAGCTGAGCCATAGCAGTGGCAGCTTTCACTCTCCGCCTGTTGAGCTCTGGATGAGGACTAGGTTGCTAGAGTGTTTGATCTACTGTAAGTAAGTGAATTCACTTACCACTTGTATAGTTTGATCATCAATGATGGTGTTCTGCCACATGATCTCTGTTGTTGTTTTTTTCAGACTGATAATGAATCCAAGCACTTGGCAAGCATGTGCTAGGGACCTGGAGGCTGAGTTGTGTGTGGCATGTCAAAGTGGCATTACAATGTAATTGTGAAGAGCATTTTCCAGATCTCTTTGCTCTAAAACATGCAGACTTGTAAATCTTGCCGTCAGACCTAGTGTGCATGCTGTAAATGTTGTTATAGATGAATTGTTATATCTCCTTCATGGATGTGGCTGCAGTTACTTTAAAAGCCTGCTCGATTTAGTTGCTGACTTCTGTGAACAGCTTTGTATTGGATACCCAAGCAAAAGTAAATCTATTTGATGTGGTGGATCTTCTTTGGTTTTTAGTCAGATTTTGCTGCACACAATGGAATTGTCCATGTCACAGTTGACACCGTGGAAGCTGTGCATGAGAAACACACTGTTTAAGGCAGCTTTTCTAGTGAGTGTCATGTCCTACCAATGCCAATATCCAGACCTTGGGTGTCTTCAGAGACTTTGTGGTGAGGCTGTCTTCAAGTAAGTGTTGGTGATGCAGTCTCTAGCTAGTGTTGTTCATTTGACAACTGCAAAGTGTGCAGATAGCTTGTTGTGGTCTAGTCCCACTCTAGCATTGAAATCATCGAGCAGAATGATGTGATCCGAGTTTAGAGTTTTGTTTGCCAGAAGACGTCGTGGCAAGAACACAACATCAGGCATGCCACTAAAACTGCTGTGTATTAAGATTGCTGCCATCTGTTGTAACGCTGTGAGGCAGGGATTACCATCTGACTACATGTTCAACAGCTGGAATGATTCCACCAACGATGTCTGAGTGAGATCTGCAAAATGATGTGATGAGATTGAGTGTCTCACCTTCAAGTTCTAAAGAAGCGTGTTTTGTTATGTGTTGACTTTCTACTCATCAACTGCCTGCTTCATTGGATAAGACACATTGTCCACATGGAAGACAACCACGTTTCAAAGCTGTTTCTGTAGGGACAGCTGAAGCAAGGATACTGAGACCAGGAAAGATCAATGAAGTAAAACAAGGATACTCTGAAGGCCATTCTCATCAGCTGTGGCATCATAGGTGTTTTCTGTATACTGTATACTGGATTAAAGGTTGGAGGAAAAATGATAAACAACATTCGATACGCAGATGACACCGTGCTAATTGTAGAAAGTGAAAGGACCTACAAAACCGTGTGAATATACATTGTACTTGAAATAGAAAGCAAAGGTAAGGGGTTGGAACTAAACCGCAGGAAGACTGAAGTCATGGTGATCAGTAAAAAACATGAAATCCCCTCATGCAAAATAACAGCAAACGGCACAACCTCAAGACAGGTTGATAAGGTTAAATACCTGGGAACGATAATTTCACCAGATGGCAGATGCACATCAGAAATATCCAGCAGAATCGGCCAAGCCAAAACAACATCCAAGAAAATGGAAAGCATTCTTACCATCAAATGCCTATCAATTAACATCAGGAAGAGAGTTCTTGAGTGTTATATAGAACCAATACTGTTGTACGGTTGCGAGGCGTGGACAGTCAACATTGAAAGCCAGAACAAGATTGAGGCAGCCGAGATGTGGTTTCTAAGAAGGATATTGAGAGTTTCATGGACAGCAAAAAAACAAACAAACAAACAAACAAACAAACAAACAAACAAACAAAACAAACAAACAAACAAACAAACAAACGAGACAGTCTTGATGGAGGCAAACACAAGTAGATTATTCATAAAGAAGATTAAGAAAAGGCAGGCAACATTCATAAGCCATTTTATGAGGAAAGGGGAATTGGAACACCTGGTCACAACGGGAAAGCTGGAGGGAAGGAGAGCACCCAGGGAGAAGATACTAGACGGACTTGCAGAGTGGCTGAAGATAAGGAAGGTGGAAGAGATGCTTGAGGCAACAAGAGATAGAGACAGATAGAAGTCCATAATCGCCAACGCCATGTGGCAAGGCACCTGATGATGATGATGATGATGTATGGAGTCTCTGTTGATTGCATGCATATATCTGGTGCGTGAGTGCGCTTCGGGTTGAATTATCAAGCTTTAGCGCCATAAAAATACTGTCATGGTTATTATCATTATCATTATGATTATTATTATTATTATTATTGTTGTTGTTGGTGGTGGTGGTGGTGATGATGATGTTATAGGTAAGCCTCTGCTACAGAACGACAGTACACTGTACGAACTGCGCCTGTTTCTGCTGCCTTGTTGGTTATCCCTTGGGTGGGGAACGGCTATGGGAATAAACCCAGACAGAAAATCCAGCAGCCGCATACTGCATAAAGGGCATTGCCACAGAGCACTGCTTGTGGTTTTGGCCGTATGTTGTGACTTGCCATCAACTGTTCAGCCATCTATGTCTCCTATGAGAACAGCTGTCTTACTTTGGTTTGCCCTAGACTTGTGGAGCTAGGAACAACGAGTTGCTGAGGCTCTGCACAAACAACAGCAACTTACATATGCGCATGGCACCTAGCGCCAACCCCCCTCACAAACATGACAGACACAGGAAAACAATGGCTTTCAGTTCCCAGGAGCTCTGGGACCATTGCTCAAGATAGCGGAGAGACAGGGAAAGGAGCAGAGGGTGCTAAGAATCTCTGTGTTCGGACAGGCTACGCCAACGGAAACGGACCGCTAAGCCCTTGATTGTTGCTGCTTGAAACGTGCGAAGACTCCTAAATAGAAAAGAGGCCAACCGACCAGAAAGCACAACCGCCTTGGTAACACGAGAGCCCCAAAGACACAAAGTTGACAATGCTGCCCTCAGCGAGACAAGATTTCTCGACAAGGGCCAATTATGCGAGGCTGGATCAGGATATATACATGTATACTGGTCAGGTCGCAAAACTGAAAGGAAGGCAGGTGTTGGCTTCACAGTAAGGACCGCTCTTACCTGTCAGCTTGAGTCACAGCCCCAGGGCATCAATGACAGAATCATAACTATAAGTCTCCCCTTATCAGACAATACATATGCTACTTTTGTAAGTGTCTGTGCCCCTACCATGTCAAACTAAGATGAAAACACAGAAGCTTTCTACCAACAGCTTGATGAAGTTGTACACAGCGTGCCTGCAGGTGATAAGTTGATCATCCTGGGGCATTTCAACGCCAAAATCGGCTCAAATCTTACAGAATGGGCTGGCATTATTGGTCCGCATGGTATTGGTTATGAGAACTCAAATGACAAACTTCTGCTTTCACTATGCTACCAGAACAATCTCTCAATCACAAATACATTCTTCCAACTGAACGATGCTTACAAATCCACCTGTATGCATCCAAGATCGAAGCACTGCCATCAAATAGATTCCATCATCTGCAGACAACGTGATCTGCATGACTTTCATATCACCAGAGCAATGAGAGGTGCCAAATGCTCAACAGACAATCTTCTCCTCAGATCAAAGGTGAACCTCCAGGTGCGAAGAAAAGGCTCACAGGGCAGGAAATGGATATTGGGGAAAATCAATAATCCTGGCATGACAGTTGCCTTACAGAATGAACTCTCAGTGTCTAGAGCACGTTGCCTTCACCAAAGGAGAGACAGAAGAAAACTGGGTCAAATTAAGAAATGAAGTTGACACCGCCACCAAAGAGAAATAGACGTCCTCAAAAGACATACCAGGGTTGGTTTCATGACAACGATTCTGAAATTCAAAGTTTTCTTGCTGAGAACTATGCTGCACACAAGAATTGGCTAGTGGACAAACAATCTGACTCAAAGCAGAGCAAGTTCCATCATCTCCAGAGGAAAAGTTCAAAAGCGGTTGTGCACCATGAAGGATGAGTGGTGGAAAAAGAAGGCAGAGGAGATCCAGGGTTATGCTGACTGAAAAAAATACCAAGCTCTTGTACTCCAACTTGCGGGAGATGTATGGGCCACCACAGAGAAGTGCAGCCCCAATCCAGAACCTGCAAGGTGAGCTCCTCACTGATAATGAGGCAATAAATAAGAGATGGTCAGAACACTTCGAGCAGCTCCTTAACAGGCATTCATTGATTAACTCCAGCGTCATAGAAGAGATCCCTGCAAGACCCCTACGTATGAAACTTGGGACCCACCCATAGAGAATGAGGTGATAGAAGCAATTGCAGAGTTGCAATGTTGTACATCGGCAGTCTCCGATGGTATTCCGCCTGATTTTTTTAAAGCAGGTGGTCAGCCTTTGATACAGAAGTTCATTGAGTTCCTTTGTACATGTTGGGAAGATGGCTGTTTACCCCAAGATCTGAAAGTTGCCAGAATAGGCACCTGTACAAAGGTAAAGGCAACAAGTCCAGCTGTGACAACTATTGTTTGATCTCCCTTTTGAGCATTGCAGGCAAGATCCTCTCCAAGGTCATCTTAAACAGGTTGAACACCCATCTTCTTGATAAGACAATACCAGAAGGCCAATGTGGTTTTCGCCAGAACAAAGGGACAGTCGATATGATAGTTGCTGCAAGATAGGTCCAAGAGAAATGTAAGGAACAAAAGATAGATCTCTACATCCTCTTTGTCAGCCTCACCGGGGCGTTCGGCACAGTGTCACCTCAGGACTGTGGAACATACTTCCCCGAATTAGAATCCCTCCAAGATGGTGAAAATAATCAGATGCTTTTACGATGGCATGAACGCAAGATTAGTCAACGGCAGTGAAGATGATGAGTTCCCCGTCACTAACGGAGTCAAGCAAGGATGTGTTCTTCCTCCAACACTCTTAAGCGAACTTTTTAGCATGGTGCTTCTCTCCGTCTTTAAAGATTCAGATCCAGGCATCCAAATCACATACAGAACAGATGGAGGTATTTTCAATACTCAGCACCTGAAGGCAAAGATGGAAGTCCCTAAATCATTTTTTCGTGACCTCCTTTATGTTGATGACTGTGCTATCGTTGCCCACTCAGAGGATGACCTTCGAAAACTTACAGATTCTCTGTCTGCAGCCAGTAAGCGCTTTGGACTCACAATAAGCATCAAGAAGACTGAAGTGATGTTTCATCCTGCAAAAGGATCAACAGCAACATGCCTGAAATAAAAATCAATGGCAAGGTCCTTAACAATATTGACTCTTTCACATATCTTGATAGAAGTCTCTCCTCTTCCAACAGTCTCGATGAAGAGGTATCCAGCCACATCGCTAAGACAAGTGCTTCTATGGCAGTCTCCACAAGCGAGTATGGAACAAAAGGCTAGAAACTGGAGACAAAGTGGCAGTATACAGAGCAGTAGTCCTGACTGCATTGCTGTATGGATGCGAGTCCTGGACTCTCTACCTAGGCATGTCAAGCTACTAGATCAGTTTTCACCAGCGCTGCCTCTGACGTATCTTAAACATCAAATGGTACAACAGAGTCTCAAACGTGAATGTACTTTTACAAGCCCATATGCCAAGAATACATGCACTACTAACACAGTCTCAGCTAAGATGGTCTGGACATCTCGTCACATGCAGATAACAGGCTTCCAAAGCAGGTCTTTACGGTGAACTGACAAGGGCCATTGACCAAGAGGACGGCCAAAGCTTCGCTACAAAGACACCCTGACAAAATCCGTCCAGAAATGTGATATTGATGGAGAGCAATGGCAAATCACGGCCACAAATAGGTCAGAATTGAGGTAAGCTATTTGTAAGGGAACAGAAGTTTATGAAAATGAAAGACGAAGCAGCCAAGTGGAAAAGCGTGCAGCAATAAAAGCCAGAACCAACTCCATAGAGCATTCCATTGAGTGTCCAGTATGCGGCCGCCTGATAGATAGATAGATAGATAGAATGTTTGTGTGTGTGGTTTGTGTTTGCTGCACATATCGTCTTGGATCGTATATTAAAATCTTGATATAGATAGATAGACAGAAGATATATATGTATATTATAATAATACAATAATAATATAAATATAGTATATATATATATATATATATATATATAGATAGATAGAAGAATAGACAGATAGACAGATAGATAAATAGACAGATAGACAGATGAGATAGATAGACAGACAGTAGACAGATGATGATAGATAGATAGATAGATAGACAGATAGATAGACAGATGACAGATAGATAGATAGACAGACAGACAGATGGATAGATAGATAGATAGATAGACAGATAGAAGATAGATAGATAGATAGACTAGATAGATAGATAGATCAGACAGATGATGACAGATAGATAGATAGATAGACAGACAGATAGATAGATAGATAGATAGATGGATAGATAGAATAAGATAGATAGATAGATAGATAGATAGATAATAGATAGATAGATAGATAGATAGATAGAATGTTTGTGTGTGTGGTTTGTGTTTGCTGCACATGTCGTCTTGGATGTGTTCATACATACCTTAGAAACGAGCATGTCGTCAAAGAAGCCAGTACATATTGCAATGTGTGGACAAACCATTGTATCATAATTCAGTGTTGCTATCAACTGGAGCAGTTTGGTATCAATCAGCAGTTACAGAGTTTTGCAAACACAGATGTCAACATGGTTTTCGTCGTGGATTTCTTGAATCTAGGTCTGTATATATGCATGAAATGTATATATTGTTATAATTATTATCATTATTATTGTCATTATCATTATTATTGTCATTGTTGTTGTTATTACATTATCATTATTACCATTACTTACTATTAGATTATCATCATTACTATTATCACTGTTATAGCGTCATCATCATCATTATAATTATCATCTCCATCATCATCAGAACAACATGAACATCACCAGCACCAGCATCACGCCTGATCCACTCAATATCGGTGACCTATGTCCGGGTGTAGACTACATCATGAATCAGAACCAAACAGATTTCACTGTCCTACAGGCCAATGTGTCATACTGTGGGTATTGGGATTTATCACCATTTTATGGTTTTCTGCCACACCAGAAAGTAGTGTATGGGATGTGTGATGATTTACTACTTTCTGTCTTGTGCATGTAGAGGTACCACGGGGTATGTTAGTACGGGCTCGGATCCAACGACTGACATACTGGTGTGGCTCTAGACGATGGGAAACTCATATATTCGCTTCAACAGGACAATGGTGGCCAATACGATGCTATTGGTATTCTATGGAAGAAGATTACATCGAATCATCTGGAAACCAGATGTTTTTTGTGCATTATCACAAGTCTTTTGTTAAATACATATAGATGTAATTGATGATCACAATTTTATTAAAGTATCCACATCACCGTATTGTGGGTACATGGTATTACCACGACAGTGTTTTGCTTGGACAGCTCATGACATCTGGGAAGAAGTTACAGCGCCCCATGACTGTGTCATCATGCTCAGTTTTCAGGGAACATCGTACAAATACACAAACCTAAAACATACGCAGACTTGATGTATACACAGCCAGACACACGTCAAAGTGTCCTGCGTGTGTGTGTGGTGATAATATCTCATCACCTCGCATTTTCCATACAGAACATATTCAAATTCATGTCAGCAGTCCAGGTTATGTGTCTTTAGATGTAAGTATAAGTCTGAAAATAATATTTTCTTTTCACCCACAGACAGTTAAACCCTATCAGTTACTCAGTGGTCTGTTTAATTGTTCTGTCAATCACTATTCCAGTTTTCAACACCACCTGGACTGTAACCTGAAGTCAGAGTGTGCAGATGGACAGGACGAAACAGAACACTGTTCCTTCAGTAGTCCTGGTTGTCAGGGTCTGGTGGCTTCACGTAACAAATGTTTCGCATACGTTAAACTAGAGGTTGTATTGCATCCTGTACTGGCAGCATACGAGTGTCAGAAGATGGCGGAAGGCTGGCATCATCAAAACCAGACAGGAACAAATCGATTTTCTGCAATCTTTAATCATCGTGACGACTTTTATATGGTGTCAGGTTTGTCATCAGGATGGCAGTTTGTGACTTTTATGTACAGCAAGTTCCGTCATGGTCTGACACACACCCAGATCTACAACATTGTTCATTTCAATGACTTTCAATTCATTCCCAGAGGTCCCATATTCAAAGAGTCTCTCAGCACGCGCCATTATTATCGTTTTGGATTTAGAAAGAATACTCTATGAAAAAAATCACAATCACAAAACCTGTATTATGTTCAAACAATCGAGTTTCCTGTTTTAGATCTGGCCATATCCCTGTTGATACAGACTCAGCAGACGTTATCAGATTGTCCAGTGCGTTATGTGACACACACATTTTTGTCTTGTATCTTCAGATTCACTGTGGACAAATGATGTATACAAAACAATGCGTGTTCTGGAACATGAACTGTAAGAACACAGACACACTGATTTTTCCCTGAAAAACACACCAGCTACATCATTGTCTTGTTTGTCTGTGATGATGACATGACAACACTGCCTTTCACCTTGCTCTGTGACTTCAGACATGACTGTCCAGATGACAGTGATGAGTCATTCTGTCAACATCCTTCATGCAGTGGTTTTCTGTGCAGCAGTGGTCAGTGTGTGATGGACAACCATCGTTGTGATGACCACGCAGATTGTCTGGATGGTTCTGATGAGGTCAGCTGCCCCTATGACGATAGCAACTTGTGGTACCACAAAGAGGCCAACAAAAATCATCGAGTTATCATCAACCTTGATGGTACAGGTTACTTCATTCAGCAGCTGATGACATCTCATCAGTCTTGCCCTGACACTCATTACTGGTGTACAGAAGACTGGTTGTACTGTCTCCCTGTCTACACTCGATGTAACGGATTTTCTGACTGTACATATGGTGAAGATGAACAAGATTGTGAGACATTCACTTGTCCTGGTTTCTACCAGTGCCGTGGTTCTAAAGTTTGTGTCCATAGAAATCATCTGTGTGATGGCTGGGGTCAGTGCCCACAACGTGATGATGAATGGCTGTGTGACATGACCTGTCCTGATGGCTGTCAATGTCAAGGTCATTCTTTTTTATGTCGCCAGGCTGTGTGTGCTGATCACTTTCCCCAACTTCGCTACATGGACGCCAAAGGCTCAGGAATGACGTTGACTGATTTCAGTAACAACACTTATCTCATTCATCTGAACTTGTCCCATTGTTTTCTAGCCAACATATCAAGCGTGAAGTTTCATAACCTACAGTCCCTTGACCTGACTTACAACCACCTGAGAACTGTGGATAGGATTGTTTTTCTCAAGCTATGGAATTTAAGGACATTACTTTTAGCAAACAACCCTCTTTCGTTACTGAAAGGTAAGCCATATTTTCTGTTTCATTATGCTCTTACAAAAATAGATGCTTCAAGAACTTGTGTCCAGATTCTTAACAGTAAACTGCCCATGTGTTTTATCAAACTCACACATTTGGTTTTATCTTTTTCTGGCATTCATACAGTCAAGCCAAGAGCAGTCCAATGTATGCCACATCTGACTGAACTGGACGTCAGGGGAAATTTGGTGACGAACTTTCCATTGGATGCATTGTCACTGTCAAATCATTTGAAAACCATACACTCCTCAAATCATAGGCTTTGTTGCAGGAATCTACTTTCAAAACAGGCACACACGATATTATGTGTATCACCTCAACCCATGTTTTTTTCTTGTGAATATTTGCTACCAACTGAACTGTACAGACTTTTCTTTTGGCTACTTAGTATGTTCTCTATTCTAGGGAATTTGGTCTGTTTCATAGCAGCAGTAGTGGTTAAGAAAATATTTGGAGATACTTACACCACATTCAGTGCCCATTTGCAGATTGCTAACATTTGCACGGGAATCCACGTCAGCACAGTTTCAGTGGCCAATGAAATATTCTATGGAAAATACATCTTCTTTGAAAAGACGTGGACCAACAGTGTGACTTGCAAGGTTGCTGGTTTTCTTTCCCTTCTGTCCAGTGAGGTGTCATGTCTGGTCCTCTGGTTCATGACACTGGGTCACATCATTGTCCTGTGTTTCCCCTTAACTACGTGGACATTCAATAGACGTCTTACAGCTGCAGCTTGTGCAGTATCGTGGTGTGTTGGACTTTTGTTGTCTGTGATACCTTTTCTTCCTGGACTGTCACACTGGAGCCTTGATGGCCAGTCTGGTCTGTGTCATCTGGCTCTGTTTGATAGTAACTCTAAAGAAGGGTTCAGGTGGTTCACAGTCACTGTCGTGTTTAACTGTACCCTGTGCTCCATGGTGGTTGTTGGACAACTGATCATTTATAGAAGAACACCCATCCACTCAATCCTAATGGATCCCACAAAGAAATGTATATATTTTTCAGTCCATCTGTTGATAAAAGTGGCTATAACAGATGCTGTGTCCTGGTTCTTCCTCGGTCTTACCGGTATGATTACCTTAGACAGCAGTGATACCTCAAATAAGGTTCATGTGACCATGGTTGTCTTCCTGCTACCAGTCAACTGTGCACTCAACCCACTGCTATACATATGGACTGTTGTAACACACCGACGACAACAAGAACAGGAAGAGAGACTGTTACAAGTGTTAAAATCACGACATTTGTCATCAGAGAAAAACAGTCCATCTGTGAACTTGTAAAATGACTTGATCATTACCAGAGTCCATTTTTCATAGTGCACTAGATCAGATTGGGTGTATATTTTGTATAGCCTGTTGTGTGTCTACACGTTAATCTGTACATGAGGCCTTTATCGGGACCAACGTTGGCAGTAGGTTTGGTTCTGTCTATTGTATGAATGGTAGTCACGTGGTGCAAGGACTTGTGTGTAGTTTGCTGACGTTCAAATTCAACTTCTCTATGCAGTGATGCTAAATCATCCATGATTTCACTGCTTCTTTGAGTTTTCTACGCATGTAAAATAGAACTGTAGTCAGATAATCATTTAGTGTCTTATTTTCCTTGCAGAGGCATTGTCACTAACAACAGATCTTCTTACCAGAATCAGATTCGATTTGTTGCAAGTACCGAGAACCTCTCCTTTCACTGGTCAGCACCAAGTCCTACAACAGGATTCTTCGTGGATCTAGTAGTAGACAGGATTTTTTATGGATGCAGCAGTACACAGGATCCTTCATGGATGTGGCAGTAGACAGGATCCTTCATGTGTGTAGCAATAGACCAGATCCTTCATGGATGTGGTAGTGGACATAATCCTTCATGGATGTGGTAGTGGACATAATCCTTCATGGATGTAGTAGTGGACATAATCCTTCATGGGTGTGGTAGTGGACATAATCCTTCATGGATGTGGTAGTGGACATAATCCTTCATGGATGTGGTAGTAGACATAATCCTTCATGGGTGTGGTAGTGGACATAATCCTTCAAGGGTGTGGTAGTGGACATAATCCTTCAAGGGTGTGGTAGTGGACATAATCCTTCATGGATGTGGTAGTGGACATAATCCTTCATGGATGTGTAGTGGACATAATCCTTCATGGATGTGGTAGTGGACATAATCCTTCATGGATGTGGTAGTGGACAATCCTTCATGGATGTGGTAGTGGACATAATCCTTCATGGATGTGGTAGTGGACATAATCCTTCATGGATGTGGTAGTGGACATAATCCTTCATGGATGTGGTAGTGGACATAATCCTTCATGGATGTGGTAGTGGACATAATCCTTCATGGATGTGGTAGTGGACATAATCCTTCATGGATGTGGTAGTAGACATAATCCTTCATGGGTGTGGTAGTGGACATAATCCTTCATGGAGTGTGGTAGTGGACATAATCCTTCATGGGTGTAGCAGTAGACAAGATCTTTCATGGATGTGGAAGTGGACAAGATCTTTCACTGATTTACTAGTAAATGCATTCGTTCGCTGCTGCACACGCGTGAACCATGCTGAGATTGGTCCATTCCTTGAGGTCAAAGACACAGCTGGTCTTCCATCCACCTTGTGTACACCTCCATCCAGAGTATCCTGATGGATGGTCTTGGTTTGTGTGTCTAGGTGTGTAATGTGATCACACTGAGCAAGACGGCGTCATTTCACTTTTGTGTGAAAAAAATGCTTGTTGATTCATCAAGATCATTATCATCATCATATGCCCTGCTGCATGGCGTTTGCGATCATGGCCCTCCATGTGAATCTATCCCTTGTCGCTGCAAGTACATTGCCCACCCTTTCTGTCTCCTCAGCCATTCTGCAAGCCCGTCAAATAGTTTCTCCCTGTGTCTACTTGGTGTTCTCTTTCCCTCCAGATTTACTGTTGTGACCAGGTGCTCTGATTTCTCTTGCTGCATAGCATGTCCCGTAAGTGTTGCTTGTCTTTTCCTAATCTTCTTTATGAATGATATCCTTGTGTCTGCCTCCTTCAAGATTGTATTGAGTCCTTGATTTTTTTTACTCTCTCTCTCTCTCTTTGTCTCTTTGTCTCTGTCTCTCTGTCTGTCTGTCTCTCTGTCTCTGTCTCTCTCTCTCTCTCTCTCGCTATCTGTCACTCATGGAATGCCAGTAGAAAAGGTGCATATCTTTGCTTTAAAAAGATTTCTTGGCGTTAACCAGCGCACACTAAACGACATGATTTATGGAGAATTTGGAAGATTTCCGTTGTATGTGAATTCATTTGTTCAATGTATAGGATACAGGCTAAAGTTAAACTCTATGAATAACAATAGACTGTCGTTTAAAGCATACAAAATATGATACGACTTAGAGTGTAGAGATAAGTATTCCTGGGCATCAAATGTACGCATGTGTTTAAGTCAGTATGTATTTGCTTTTGTTTGAGAAAGTCGAATAGTGGAGAATATAAATACTTTAATGAAGTGTTTCAAGCAGATAATTATTGAATGCATTTGGCAAGACTGGTATAATTATATATAATCTAGTGACTGATTTCCTTCATACAGGGCATTTAAGACTTCCACCAGCACTGAACCTTACTTTTCAATGTGTATAAATAGATCAGTGAAACAAGCACTGGCAAAATGTTAATGGGGTATGTCAGAAATTGTTATGCATTCCAGACAATATATAGCAACTGTTTCAAATGATATGATATGTACCGTGTGTAACTATGGCATTGAGGATGAAGTCCATTTTGTTTTGAGGTGTCCTGCTCTTTGTAACCTAAGAGAAGAGTTGATTCCTCAACTTTGATTTCCCCATGAGAAAAAGAAAGTCAACTTTTCTTGAACAAATAACAAGAAATTTGGCAACGTTTTCATACAAATCATTGAAGAGCGTAAGATGTTTTATAGATACTCGTATATTTGTGCATTTTTTATCCTTTATTTTTTATTTCTATGTGAATTTTTCGAAATTCTGATGAGTAGTGTTTACAAGATTTGTTGAAAGTGTGACAACTTTGTTGTTGTATTTCACACCCTTTATGAGGGGCAATGGCCTAAACAACATGTCGTCTGGTCTGAGTATGTCAGTCTGCCTGTCTGTCTGTCTGTCTGTCTCTGTCGTCTGTCTTTCTGTGTGCCTGCCTACCTGCTTGCCTGCCTGCCTGCATGTCTGTCTGTCTGTGTGCCTGTGTCTGTCTGCCTGTTTGTCTGTCTGCCTGTCTGTCTGTCTGTGCCTGTGTCTTCTGGCTGTCTGTCTCTGTCTGTCTGCCTGTCTGACTGTCTCTGTCTGCTGTCTGTCTGTCTGTCTGTCTCTGTCTCTCTGTCTCTGTCTCTTTCTCTCTAGTTTTGTTTTGATGGGTGCTGGTTTGTAGTTTAGGGGATGATTTGAGATTGTTGTGTCTGTTAGTTGCAGATTTGTTTCAGTATATTGTTTTTTTCATCAAAATTACTACTGGTGAAGACATCACCGTTATCAGGGTACATCACAACAAATAGTGTGACGACAGATATCCTATGTGCACGCTTATGACATGCACACAAACATATCTGCCCCAGCTGGACATGCTCAGCCTGAAACAAATGGTGAAGTTTTATGGACGTATAAGTATTGGGCTTACACATCGACAATACTGATCTCGCACTTGGCTGTGGAATGACAGGCATCAATGGCTGTTTACGCTGTTTCTACACACCACATTAGGGGTTCAATACAACAATGAGTACTGCCTGGAGTGCAGTGCTTCAGAATGTTCTTTTCATTCCACCCTGAAAGTCAAACACCTCACAATTTACCCAGTGGTTTGTTCAACTGTTCTGTAATTACTATTCCAGCTTCCAGCACCACTTGGACTGTAACCTGAAGTCAGAGTGTGAAGATGGACAGGATGAAACAGAACACTGTTCCTTCAGCAGTCCTGGCTGTCAGGTATGGTGGCGTTATGTAACCTTTACTACAAATTTGTTGGTTTTCCATATACGGATAGTGATGTAGGTGATTTGTTTCAACATCTCATAAGTACTGCAAGTCTTTGGAGGCATGCCTGGCATGCCAAATGTGAGAAGGACTGGTCTGGAATAATTGACAATTTAACCATCCATATCGGTATATCTCTCACTGCCTTTGGGTTGGCTTGACCACTGGCAGATTGTTTTTCCCAACATGTACAGAAAGAACATCATCAGTGAGACAGGACCGTTCTTTACCATTTGAAAACTGACATTATGGGGAAAAAGATGTATCTACAGAGGTGAAAGTCAACTTGTGGCATATGGATGTGATACATATGCAGATACGTCTAGTGTAATTTGTGAATTTAGGACAAATCAAACCCATTATCCTTCACAAGCAATAACGTTGACCAGGACCCCTTTTCCAATCAACCCACATCAATTTCTGATGACGTGCTCTGACGGTCACGTGACACACATATTTTTACTGTGTGGTTTACACCAATTTGATGTGTGTGGTCAAGGACAGACATCTTCATGCACATTTTCTGATTACTTGTCACACACACGTGGTGGATCTGATTCAACGCCTGATCACGTCACTTTTGTCCCTTTATTTACCTGTCAGGATGACGTCACCACGCTGTCATACACACTGGTGTGTAACTTTCTACAAGATTGTCAGGATAAGAGTGATGAGTCTTTCTGTAAACATCCTCCTTGTGTCAACATGTTTACCTGTACTAATGGTCAGTGTGTTTCATATGACGTTGTTTGTGACCAAGTGTTCCATTGTCAGGACGAATCAGATGAGCTGAACTGTAAAAAGTACAGATACAAAGAAAAATGTCTGGACACCAATTTTTCCATCTCCTGTTCTCATCGATTTTGATGGTATCAACATTTTCGTTTCAACCCCAATAAAGTCCAATGAGTCCTGTCCTGACAGCCACTATCGTTGTCCTGGTAAGTTCAATGACTGTCTGCCTGTCTACACACGATGCAATGGAATGTACGACTGTATGGACCATGAGGATGAAGATGGGTGTGATGAACTAACATGTCCAGGGTTCTTTCAATGCAGAACTTCCTTGATATGTCTACATGGTGACCACCTGTGTGATGGCTGGCCTCACTGCCCACTGTATGATGATGAATTGTCATGTGATGTGATCTGTCCTCTAGGCTGTCTGTGTCAAGGTCATACTTTTCTGTGCCATCAGCCTTTCTCTGCTTACCTTTTCCCAAATCTCCGTTACTTGGATGTCACAGGTACAGGAATTAGTCTGTCTGATGTAAGTCATACTACCTATCTTATTCATCTGATTCTTACCAAGTGTTCATTGACTATGCTTTCCAACATGAAGTTGCCCAACTTACAAATTCTTGATCTCACTGGCAACAAACTGAAACATCACGTTATCAGGACATCACACTAGTTAGTTACGACAATTACAGGCACACTTTACATGTCACAAAATATCTCCCATGACCTCACTCTAACATAATGCTCCAATCTTTTGACGCATAAGTGGCTCACAACGATATCTGGACTTCCACACTGACAGTGATTGGACACACAATCTTTTAGTCTGTGTTACACAAACATTAGGGTTCATACCATGAGTACTCATGCAATGTTTGGATGTTTTTCAGTCAAACACCAAAGTTTACCCAGTGGTTTGTTCAAGGGAGTTCTGTAATACTTTCCACCAGACACACTTGCTAACTGAAGTCCATGTCAGTACAGGATGACGAACACTGTTTTAGAGTTGGCTGTCAGGGTAATGTGGCCTATTAACTTTATGAAATTTTTGTATTCCATAAAGAGAATTTATGTGGTGATTGTTTACTTCAATAGCAATTTACCAGCTGTTTCATCCATGGTGATCAGCTGTCTGTCATTGTACACTTGGTAAATCTTCATGTTTTGTTGCCACGTCTGTGTGCACATGAAAAAAACATCTCCAGTGAGACAGGAGTTTGTCCATCAAACCTGACATGGGAACACATGATGTATCTACAGGTGTAAATTGTGTGGCTGAGGAATGTTCCGTTGCAGATATCTTTAATTTGTGAATTAGACAAACAAACCAGTTATCCTTCAAAGATGTTGACCGGACCCTTTTCCAATAAACTATCAATTCTGTGACCATCTGGGTTCATCACACATGATTTTTATTGTCCTTGTTCATCAGTTTGAGTGATTGGAGGACACATCTTCATAGCATTTCTGATTAACTTGTCTAGTTGGTGGATCTGATTGGCTGTGTTTGCCCTTTATTTACCCGGGGTGACAATGTCTAACCACTGGTGTGTACTTTCTACAGATTGTCAGGATAAGATAGGGTCTTTCTAACATCTCCGTGTCAGCAATGTTTCCGTATGTGGATTTATTCCTATGACGTTGTTTTGACCAGTGTTCCATTTACAATCTGACTGTCTGTAGTACGATCAAAATCTGGCAAATTTTTATTCTATTGTCAATACGAATGATGGTATAAACATTTTCGCACCCATAAGTCCAATGAGTCTGCCTACAGCCACTCGTTGTCCTGGTAAGATTTCAAGTGCTGTTCCTGTCTCACGATGATGGAATTTTTACGACTTGGCTGGATTGCATGGGTGTGATGAACTAAATGTCCAGGGTTTTTTCGAATGAGACTCCTTAAAATATGCTCTACATTCCCCTTTGTGTGATGACATGCTCACTGCCCACTGGTAGATAAATGAATGTAATTGAGACAGAGAGACAGAGCTGTTAAAGTGGCTGGAATCTCATTGTGATTTTCACGAGAGTAAATAACTACAGTATGGAGTAGTTCCAACTTATACCAAGATATATGATCGTCTGGTGTACCTTAGAACAGAACCAGTCTGTTAAACAGCGTGTTGTAGCATTTTCTGTATTGTAGTATTAATGGCCACTTGACAACGATGTTGTCTAGATATTTTACGTTGCATGTGGCAACTCTTTCCCCTCCTTTACAAAATATAGGGATGATATTTTATATTATCCATCAAGGATGCGTCTGTCTGTCTGTCTGTCTGTCTCTTCTTCTCTCTCTACCCACACACACACACTACACACCATACACACACACACATATATATATTATATATGTATATTATGTTGTGTGTGTGTATTATCTGTGTAGTATGTATTTGTGTGTGTGTGTGTGTGTGTGTGTTTATATGTACAACGTGTGTGTGTGTGTATGTGTGTGTGTGTTGTCGTGTGTGTGTGTGTGTGTGTGTATGCCGTGTGTGTGTGTGTGTTTGTTTTCTGTTTGCGCGGTGGGGTGGCGTGGTGTGTGGTGTGTGTGTGTTGTGTGTGTGTGTGTGGTGTGTGTGTGTGTGGTGTGTGTATGTGTGTTTTATGTGCATGTGTGGTTGGGGGTGTGTGTGTGTGTGTGTGTGTGTGTGTGGTGTGTGTTTGTGTGCATGTGTGATGTGTGTGTGTGTGTGTGTGTGTGTGTGGTGTGTGTGGTGTTTGGGGTGCACAAGTACTGAGGTTTGTAATTTGAAGAATGGCACCAGATTAATCTTGCAATCTTAACAAAGAACATATTAACACAACATTTATACAATGTTCTTTGTTACAGAAGTCAGTGTGAAACATTTTGTTGTTCATTTAATACTGGTCTGCTTTCAAAACAAGCTCGTGATCTGTGATGTGTGACTGCCTCAATTTCCATCGTTAGACTGGACGTTGTGACATCAACGTTAGCATTTTATTCATGTTTGGTGTTTCCTTTCTCTTTGACAGTGAAACCCCATCTAGCTTTGCTATTGGTGACTGAGCCATCCATGTATATAATTATGTCTTTGGGATTGCAGCTTAGTTGCTCCATGAGTAGCTGAATTTCTGCATCTATTTTCCCTTCTGGCCCTTCGTGACAATGTCACCCTCGATTTTGGGGTATGATAGTTTTGTACAGATCGTTGAAACGCTTTGGATATTTTTCTCATTCCTTTGTCCTTTTTGAGCACTGTCAGTTGACACACTGCAGAATGGAATCTTCTGCCTGTCCCATCCATGATTTTCACCTTGGAGTCTGTTGTCTTTTGCTGTCCAGTGGAGTGGGTTTTCTGGGTTTCCCAATGCCCTGAAATATGCCTTTACTTGTTCCATCTTGTGTCTCAAATGTATAGTCTCCGTGGGGTGTCTTTTGTGGTTCTGAGAATCACTCTCATTGCTTCGTTTTGTATTCTTTCTAGTTTTAGCAGGTTTGTCTGTGACAACGTAGTGAGGCCCAGTCCATAATCGATGACACTCAGTATTACAGCTTGGTATAGTTGAAATCAGGTATAGGTGCAATGAAAGCTAAGGAAGCTTGGCTGAACACAAAATGCAAAGAGATAGAAGAACGACACAAAATGGATCCTCAGGGTATGTACAGACAAATTGAAGAAATTGTCCACAGGAAAAATACATGCACATCAACTGGTTGCTTAAAATTGAAAGATGGCACGCTTATCATGGAAAAAGACAAAATATTAGACAGATGGGGAGAGTACATTAAAGACCTTTTTGAGGATGACAGAAACGAAGAACACAGTATGAAAAAGAACTTTGAAGGACCACCATAATGAAAGATGAAGTTAGAGCAGCACTGAAAAAGATGAAACCAGGAAAAGCCCCAGGACCAGACAACATTACTACAGAGATGATTGAAGCCCTGGAGGAATTTGGCATAAAAAAAATAACAGTCCTCCTAAATGAAATTTATGACACTGGAAAAATCCCCAAAGATATGTCAAAATCAATTTTCATTGCACTCCCAAAGAAGACAGGGCTATAGAATGCGAACTCCATCGCACAATCACTTTGATAGTCATGTAACAAAAATCCTGTTAAGAATAATCATGATGAGGACAAGGAATACAATCAAAAGAGAAATAGCAGAAGAACAGTACGGATTTGTGGAAGGGAAAGGAACTATTAATGCCATATACATCCTAAGAACTATCATAGAGAGGTCAATTGAGATGAATAAGGATTTGTATTTATGCTTTGTTGACTATACCAAGGCTTTCGATCGGGTACGACATGAAGAATTGATCAACCAACTGGAGAGACTAATGTCGATGGAAAAGATCTACGAATAATCAGGAATATGTACTGGGAACAAACAGCTGCAATGAGAATAGAAAACAATATAATATAAGCTCTTTTCAAAACATCAAAAGAGGAGTCAGACAGGGTTGTGTTTTGTCACCAGATCTGTTTTCACTATATAGCGAAAACATCATGAGAAACCTAGAAGAAGACCCTGGATTAAAGATTGGAGGGAAAATGATAAACAGCAGATGACACCGGCTAACTGCAGAAAATGAAAAGGACCTACAAAACCTTGTGAATATACTAGAAACAGAAAGCAAAGGTAAGGGGTTGGAACTAAACAGCAGGAAGACTGAAGTCATGGTGATCAGTAAAAAACATGAAATCCCCTCCTGCAAAATAACAGCAAATGGCACAACCTTGACACAGATTAATAAGTTCAAATACCTGGGAACGGTCATTTCATCAGACGGCAGATGCACATCGGAAATAGCTGGCAGAATCGGCCAAGCCAAAACAGCATTCAAGAAGATGACAAGCATTCTTACCAACAAATGCCTATCAATTAACATCAGAAAGAGAGTCCTTGAATGTTATATAGAACCAATACTGTTGTACGATGCGAGGCGTGGACAGTCAGCAAGCAAAGCCAGAACAGGATCGAGGCAGCCGAGATGTGGTTTCTCAGAAGAATATTGAGAGTTCCATGGACAGCAAAGAAAACAAACAGACAGTCTTGATGGAGGCAGACACAAGTAGATCACTCATAAGGAAGATTAGGAAAAGACAAGCAACATTTATAGGCCATTTTATGAGGAAGGGTGATTTGGAGCACCTGGTCACAACGGAAACTGGAGGGAAAGAGAGCACCAGGTAGACCCAGGGAGAGAATGTGGACGGACTTGCAGAGTGGCTGGGATGAAGAGGATGGGGGAGATGCTGGGGGCAACGAGAGATAGGATGGTTGGAAGTCCATGTCGCCAACAGCCATGCGCGTAGGCACCTGATGATGATGATGGTGATAGTTGAAAGAGATGACGTTGTTCAATGCCTTCAGTTGTCATTGCTTTTAGGATTGAAAAGGCCTTTTTTACATTTGAGTGTAATGGTATCCACATGTTTTCTGGTTAACATTCTATCAAAACTGATGCCAAGGTAGGGTAAGTTGTTTGTTCGCTCGATATTGGTTCCTCTGAAAGTAACTGATGGACATTTTTCACTCGCTGCTTTGCCAAGGTGCAGAACAGTACCTGTGCTTTGGTGGGGATGATTGCTGATCCGGTTTCTTGACACCACTGATCTATGTGTTTAACTGTTCTTGGACTGCTTTGTATCTTTCTGATGCGTTTTTACCTTGTCTTGTAGATGAGTCCGTCGTCAGCGAAAGAGAGGATATGGGCTAGTCCGTTGTTATTAAGGTCAGCAAGCCCTTTGGTATATATATTGTAGAGAACAGGAGAAAGTGGTGATCCTTGAGGGAGTCCCTTTGAGAGTTCTTGTGGTGCTGAGCGCCAGTACACAAGTCGTAGGACTACTATCGTTCTGGAGTGTAGCAGCAACCCATCTTGTTACTGTCATGCTGACACCCTACCGCTGAAGTAGTTCCATGAGTAATGTGAATTGTACTTTATTGTACGCATCCTCTAGGTCAATGGCTACAGCTAGGGTTTCTTCTTTGTTCTGAAAACCTCCGTAGACTTCGTGAGGAAAGGCAGCTGCGTTTTCCCATGTACTTTTTCCTGTTCTAAAGCCTCTTTGATTAGATGGGAATATTTTCCTATCTTTTAGATCTCTAGCTTATTTCTTTGGCATTAGGTTTTCCACCAGTTTCTCAATTACGTTTTGTATAGTCAGGATGCAATATCCATTTAGACTGCAATGATCTTTACCCGGTTTAGGTAGGACTTTTGAAGCTGTGTGTCCAGTCCTCAGGAACCTGACCTTTCTCAAAACTGTCTTGGTAGAGGATATACAATTCAGTTTTGTCATGTTCAGATAGGTTTTGATGACAAAGTATCGAATCTCGTCTGGACCAGGAGCTGTGACTTTCTGCACGTGCAAGTGCTTCATACATTTCTTGTTCAGTTATTTCATCATCTAGTCCAGTCTGTGCTAGTTTTTTGCTTATATATATAGTCTTTAGTAATGGTACACACCAACATCTCTGGATAAAAACTGTCAACACAAGGAAGGCAATAGAAATACAAGTGTTACTATAGACATATGTCTCTTCCCAGTGTTGCTTGGCAAATATAACACACCTGTTCTCAATAAACTACAATATAACTGGTTTAATGTTAACGATAAACATTAGAAAATCAAGCGGTGTTCAGACGTGCTTTCGCCAGTGTTGATCTAGGTTTACGTTGTATTCTTTTGCCCCAAAGATCTTTGTCTAAGAAAGGCGGAAAAGTCTATGTTGCATTTGTTGATCTGTCAAAAGCATTTGACTTTGTGAATTTTTTGTATTGTTCTGATCTTGCATATTTTGTTTTCAATGCTTAAAAGCTGTGTACAAACAGTTGCTCTCTGTGTAAAAATTAATAACATTTTACTAAAACGAATAATCGCATTGAATGTCTGCAAGGTGTGCGTCAAGGTTGCGTCCAAAGCTATGCACTATACTCTGTTGTAATAAATAGCATAGAAAGAGATGTAGCAGAAGCAGGAACACATGGTATTCAACTTTGTCAGGTCAAACTGAAATGTCTATAATGTCTATACAATGAGTTAGGTATTGTCATACACATTATAAGGATTTCGTGTACAGTTAGATTGTGTGCTGACAATGTACACTAACCTGGGACTTACAATAAATAAGAACAAGACTATGGTGGTTAACTGTTAGAAAAGTGACAGATTTGATTAAACATGAGCAGTAGTCTTTTGAAGGTGAGTAGATTGAAGTTGTAAACAGACACGTGCGTTTATATTGTACCTTCATTACATCCATGACCACTAAAGAAAGCGCCAAACAACAAGCTGTAAAAGGGACCAAAGCTTTCTATGATAAAGCTTCAACTGATCATTGTGTAGCAAAAAATGTAATTATAATGATGATAACAATAATATAGTAACAGTATAATGATGATAATTATAATGATGGATAGTTATTACTACTACTATATTATTATATATTATTATTGTTGTTTTGTAGTTGTTGTTATCATTATTTTATTATCATTATTATCTCTACATTATTAGCAAAATTTCAACTTAATTGTTGTTAAGAGTTGACTGATCTAAGGTAATGTTATTATATGCAACCATTCATCATGAGAAACAGAATTAACATTCATACCTTATACATTTTTAGTTTAAGAAAAACTGAATGCGATTTGGGTTTTCATGAACCAAATTAGATACATAGATGGATTTATTCATAATGATAGAGTATGACATATTTTAATATGTGATTAAGATATTCCTTTTGTCATTTAAATGATTAATGAAATGATTATTGTTATGGCGAGGATGTGTTATCATGTATTACTGTTATTATTAGAAAAAGAATCAAATAATAATAAAAGTAATAATAGTAATGATAATGATGATATAAGTTACAACAAAAAAGAAGAAGAAGAAGCAGAACAAGAAGAACAAGACAATATAATATATATATATATATATATATATATATATATATATATATATATATATATATTATATTATATAATGTAATATACATAAAGAAACACAAACGTATATTGTTTAATCCAATTGAAAAATAGTTGGAAAAGTTCACGTCAATCTAATTTCTCAATCACGTTGTCGTAAAAGAAAACGACTATAAACCAACAGACAATTAAAACTCCTGCCTACACCTTACGTCTCAGAAAACCCAAAGTTCTCAGGAACTTAAAACCATAACGTTGTTAACAGACGTTGACCCACTGCATCACATAAAAAGGTAATGGTTAGAGGAAGGAGCAAACCAGATTGCTATACAGAGAAAACAGGAGCCATCAACAATTAGACAAACATCAATACAGTCTCAGAAGTAACACTGTGCAGACTCTAGCAACCTGGAATGGCGATTTGGGCTTTTCCTGAACCAGACATGACAGAAACATGAAGAAATGGATGTGACAGGGAAAAAGTGGATAAGGAAGAGAGCTGGACAGAACTTGTACACTATGTGATTAAAGAATGAATTCCTTTTTGCTGCTATTTGAAATGATTAGTGAAATGATGAGGGTATTGGATGGGTGACTGAAGGATGGGCTGTGAGGTAAATGTTTGTGGAGACAGTGATGTACTTCTGGGAGGACGTGGGACGTAATGGATTATAATTTGTTCAGAATTTAAGTTCTGAAATGTGGTGTTATAGAATATATGTGACAACAGTTCATGTGAGTTACTCTGACATGCTTCATCTTGAATATATGCATGTATGTGAATTTGGTGATGACCATTTCTAAATTTGTTTTTGTATAGTAGAAATTTCTTTTTGACTGAAGAACACAAAGGAGCTGGTGCAGAATGGTGTGACTGCTCTGTGTGTGTGTGTGTGTGTTGCGTGCGTGCGTGCGTGCGTGTGTGTGTGTGTGTGTGTGTGTGTGTGTGTGTGTGTGTGTGTGTTCTGGATAGAACTGACGTCACAAAAGATAAGGCTATCCCATAACCCTGAGGTCATAAAGGAGTGAGGTGGTAGGGATCTAATTTATTGTCTGGGACAACATTCTGAGGGTGATACACATCTCATGTGCCTTGCTGCTTTCATCATGTGCCCGACTGCATGGCGTTGACCATCAGGGCCCTCTATACGAATCTATCCTTTCTTGCTGCAAGCATATCTCCCACATCTGTGTCTTCATCCACTCCATAAATCCAACCAATAGTTTCTCCCTGGGTCTGCTAGTGATTTTTGTTCCTCCAGCTTTCCTTTTGTTGCTAGGTGCTCTGATTTCTCTTTCCTCATAAACTGTCTTGTAAAGTTTGCTTGTCTTTTCCTAATACTAATTAGAACCCTTTCACTGCCACACGTTTTTTTAACTCCGCAACAACTATTTGCCAAGCCATTTTACATCACGGAGAGTAATAATTAAAAACAAATTCTGACACAAAAACTACTCAATAAAAGTCCATAAAACCAATACTTTTCTGAAAGGTAATTGAATCCTCTATACACTGATCACAATTACACATCCATTCAACAGGACAGCTGAAAGTTTATGTCCAATGGAACAAGATTTATTCTTTTTTACACTATTCTAGACATGATGTCATATAAACATAAAAAAAAAGTGAAAAACAGTGAATAATAAAACTGAATTATTGTCAGAAAGCAAAAGAATTATAATGAAAAATGTATTTCCTTACCTTCTGTCCAAGAAGAATTTTCCAAAGTTTTCACAATCACCAAATACATGTCCATATATACACACACTTACTTTGGGACTCAAAATAATTTTCTGTCAGTTTTTTTTTCCTTCCCTTTTTAAAATTTTTTTTTTACAAATTTTGCAATAGCATATCACACAACACACACACACACACAGAGATGAAAAATACACATACTGTGTCTACATAGATCTATGTACAGGGCATCAGTCAGCAACTAGTAGTTTTTCTTGGTGTGGTACGCCACGAAGCAAGGCTGCACACAAAGAGATGGGTTTAAAGGACACTGTCCACACGCAAAGTTGGTTTCCTTCCTGATGCCCCTCTTGCTGTACACCTTGCACCTCCTGCCAGAGGAAAGCTTTCTGACAGTCTTCTCCAGGGTGGTAGGGAAGTTTGTCTAGTATCTCGTTGAGGAAGAGCTGGTAGTAGTCCACAGGCCTGTCCCCATCAGGCTGAATCTTCAGGCCAGGTTCCCCTGTGAACTGTGGAATATCTGGCTGGGTGTTGTTGGGTGGCACAAGGGGCTGGTCTAACACTGCACCTCTCCCTCTCCCTCTTTGCTGAGTAGCTCCCTGTCCCCTGCCTCTGGTCCCATGGCCTCTGGTACCACCTGTGAATATAAAAAAATCAGGTTCACATCCTTGTGCATGGAAACAACACACACACACACACACACACATACACACACACACACACACACACACACACACACACACACCATACACACACACACACAACTACACTGACACATGTACCATTGCAACACTAGTTCTCACTCAGTCTTGTTTCAAGCACACACACATACACACACACACACACACACACACACACACACACACACCACACACACACACACAACTACATGCAACCATATACACACAACTCCACACACAGACACACACACACACACACTGTGACACAGCTACACACACATACACACACACACACACACACACACACACATACGTACAGTGATGACACAAACACACTCAGTGCCACACCCACACACCCATTCAGCAAAATCTTCTCTTTTGCAGTCAATGCTCCGTGATAACACTCCGTTTATCAACACACTTACACAAGACAATAACAATGGGTCGTACCTGTGCTTCTGCCAATGCCTTGCCCTCGTGGTTGATGCGTGTGGCTTGACCACGAGCAGGCTGCTCCACCGTGTCAGTTCCGGTGTTAGCTGTAGCAGACGACGCTTGTACTACGTGTCCAGTTTCACTCTCCCCCCTCTGAGCCAGTGTTCCTTGACTGGCCTTCACCCTCTTCAAAATCTGGGTCAGTTACAGCCTCCAACTCGGCTCTCTGTCCTCTTGCTGGACTATTCTAGTAATTGCGATGTCAACACGCCCCCTCCGCTCCCCTGGACAGCTGATTCGATTTCTTCCTTCTCCAGCGAGTCATTTGACATAGCAGTTTCGTCATAACAAGTGAATTCGTCGTCCTCTATCAATTGTAGAACTTTCTCATCATCAGTGGTAACAAAATCACTGTAATCTTTTGCTGTTCGCTTTCATTTCATGCCACTTCGGCCAGGTTGAGTTTCGTCATCCGCCATGTTGATCAGTGGGTTCGAAAGTTGCAGGGGGTGGTTTGGGAAACAGCCCAGACTGACTCCTTGAAATCTCACTGGATCCTTCTACTTATACATATTCATAGCAGACACACTAAACTTTGTAATTGGAGTGAATTGGGAACCTCTGGTCTTACTGTGGAGATAGGAAAATTGCACTAATGACGCGAACGGAAATTGCCGTTCTCAGGCACTTTATAGACCATAGGTGCAGAACGGAAATTGCCGTCCCGTGGCACTCTATGGGTCTAAGCTTCTTTATTACTGTTCTTTGTGTGTCTGCGTCCTTCAAGACTGTCTCGATTGTTTTCTTTGCTGTCCATGGAACTCTTAACATTCTTCTTATAAAACACATTTCAGTGGCTTCAATCTTGTTCTGACTGCATGTTTTGCTGCTTTACCTTCCACAAATCCTGAACAGTGTCAGATATCTGTTCACAACTGGTTGGAGTGAAACATATTTGTGCCAAAGAAGATTCACACCCATGCAGTCAGACTGGAAGGTGTGAGCTCTACCTCTATGCCAGCCAGACCTGGTTGTTATTAGTATACAACTGAAACACACTGGGTGTGGCAGACAATAAAATAACGATTAAGGGAGTCATTAAATGTTTCAGATGTCATTTACAACCACTGTCATACTCAGTGGCCATGTGCAGTTAACACGTTTGTGATAAACCTGACTGATATAAAGTGACTGTTTATATAAAGAGTGTAGAGAAATATCATGAGTATGATAATAACCACAGAACGAACATTTTGAATGTACTCTCTCTCATAAATAAACTCTCAAAAATAAAATACAGACTAGGCAAAACATAGTCTAGGCAGGGCCTCAAGACATGGCCAGCTCATGGGTTTATGTGTAGGCTTAAGGCTTGTGACATGATCACCATACACATGGCACTTGTGATGTTAGTGCATATGGAATTCGTTCCCAGCGAGGAGACGTCATCTTGAGAAACTGAAACTGAAACTGAAACTGAAATTGAAACTCTCTCTCTCTCTTTCTGTCTCTGTTTCTCTCTCACTTCATATTTGATGTGGGTCAATGGCCACTTCACACGTACACAAACAGCACACATACATACTCACATACACACACGTACACATGCACACTTACTCACACAGACACAAAGTTACACAGACAAAGACACAAAGTTACACAGACACAGACTCACACATACACGCACGCACGCACGCACACACACACACACACACACACACACACACACACACACACACACATCAATAGTCATGCCATCACAGACATGTGTGTGACAGTCAGACTACAGAAAATACACCATGGACACTGCCATCCTGGATAACCTTCTCTGTAAACTGTAGGAGACACACCAGTCAGCGTGGTGCAGTGGTCAGCACAACGAACTAACTAATGGAATGGTGTGCATTCCAATCCCATCAGTCCTGTCAAAATGATTATGGGGGCTTACAGAGATAAGTGTGCTATGGGCTTATTGGGAAGACTGGGACCCACAGAGATAAGTGTGCTATGGACTTATTGGGAAGACTGGGACCACACATTCTAGTTTCATGTAGCCTACTTCATGGATGTGTCACTGTCAGTGTTTGCTCATATTTCATGACCAACACTGCATGTGTCTGTATCTCTGTGGCATGGTTGATCTCAGTATATCTTATGAAAGTTAGAGTAGAGTACAGCGCTGTCGCACAGGTTCAATACACATTATAACACTATAGCATCATGGGTATCATCTCCATCAATATACAACTCATAACATTACGAACATTATTCCACAATCTGTGACCACTGAAATGGTGTAGACACTGGACTGAAGTTATGTTTGTCCTCTGTCTGCCTGTATGCCTGTCTGTCCGTCTATCTGTATATCTCTCTCTCACGCACACACGCACACACACACACACACACTTTTGTGTACATTTGTGTGTGTATGTGTGTGTGTATGTGTGTGTGTGTGTGTGTGTGTGTGTGTGTGCGTGAGTGTGTGTGTGTGTGTGTGTGTGTGTGTGTGTGTGTGTGTGTGTGTGTGTGTGTGTGTGTGTGTGTGTGTGTGTGTGTGTTGATCTCAATGTAGCATTCCACATGCTGAATCATTCTGCATGGCACACTGAGGATCACTTCAGGTGTTCAGGGCGTTGTTCATCATTGATGTTTGTCTTGTGTAAGTGATCATTGTCAGTGAGTTGTCATTCACCATGTGTGCTTTGCTTCTAGTTCTGCGTTGTGTGGTGATGTTTTCTTGGCACCAGACACTTACTGGGAATACAAGTCAAACAAGCCTGGTTTCCAAATAACATCCCCACACAAAGGAGTAGTAGAGAACACAAGGCGTCCATTATAATGACATGGACACAACCAGAATGAAACAGACGTGTGTTTGGGGAAGTTGTCTGTTTTACAAAACACAAAAGGAGTGATGTGTTAAGTGGTTCCTCCAGACCTGGCCATCACACAGGTAATGTGTTGTAGTGAACTGACACTGGTTGATGTGGTTTGTAGCCATGTTGACTGTGTTCATAGCTGTTCTTATGGGGCTGGCTGCCCAGTGCAGATAGACACATGTATTTCACTATCATATACACTGGGGCTGGCTGCCTGGTGCTGATAGACACATGTACTTCACTATCATATACACTGGGGCTGCCTGCCTGGTGCTGATGGACACATGTACTTCACTATCATATACACTGGGGCTGCCTGCCTGGTGCTGATGGACACATGTACTTCACTATCATATACACTGGGGCTGGCTGCCTGGTGCTGATGGACATATGTACTTCACTATCATATACACTGGGGCTGGCTGCCTAGTGCTGATGGACACATGTACTTCACTGTCATATACACTGGGGCTGGCTGCCTGGTGCTGATGGACATATGTACTTCACTATCATATACACTGGGGCTGGCTACCTGGTGCTGATGGACACATGTACTTCACTATCATATACACTGGGGCTGGCTGCCTGGTGCTGATGGACACATGTACTTCACTATCATATACACTGGGGCTGGCTGCCTAGTGCTGATGGACACATGTACTTCACTATCATATACACTGGGGCTGGCTGCCTGGTGCTGATGGACACATGTACTTCACTATCATATACACTGGGGCTGGCTACCTGGTGCTGATGGACACATGTACTTCACTATCATATACACTGGGGCTGGCTGCCTGGTGCTGATGGACACATGTACTTCACTATCATATACACTGGGGCTGGCTGCCTGGTGCTGATGGACACATGTACTTCACTATCATATACACTGGGGCTGGTTGCCTGGTGCTGATGGACACATGTACTTCACTATCATATACACTGGGGCTGGTTGCCTGGTGCTGATGGACACATGTACTTCACTATCATATACACTGAGGTTTACTTTGATGAGTAATTATGACATGTGTGCACACACCTTCTTTTCTTTCTTTCTGTTTTGCTTGGTTGTTTGGGGGTGAAGGAGTTATTGCGGGGTTGGAGGTGGGGGGGGGGGGCAGTTAGGTGTGTGGGGATGGAGGTGGGACACTATTATTATAGAACTCATAATTCTCAAAGAAATTCAAGCTTACCAGAATAATCGGTAAATATAGTTTTCATATCCGAAATGTCTATTCTTGGAATCTTTTTTCATGATATGGTATTTGCTGTGCAATACAAAGCTGTACCTGTTGTGACTGCGACAGTCATTACACCTGTTGTGGCCGTTTTACACGTGACAGTCACTCCATCTGTTGTTCTATATGTAACAGTCACAACATCTGTTGTTCGACATGTGACAGTCACTACACCCATTGTTCTATATGTAACAGTCACTACATCTGTTGTTCTACATGTGACAGTCACTACATCCATTGTTCTATATGTAACAGTCCCTACATCTGTTGTCTATATGTGACAGTCACTACATCCGTTGTTCTATATGTAACAGTCACTACATCCATTGTTCTATATGTAACAGTCACTACATCTGTTGTTCTATATGTAACAGTCCCTACATCTGTTGTTCTATATGTAACAGTCACTACATCTGTTGTTCTATATGTAACAGTCACTACATCTGTTGTTCTATATGTAACAGTCACTACATCTGTTGTTCTACATGTGACAGTCACTACATCTGTTGTTCTACATGTGATAGTCCCTACATCTGTTGTTCTACATGTGACAGTCCCTACATCTGTTGTTCTACATGTGACAGTCCCTACATCTGTTGTTCGACATGTGACAGTCACTACATCCATTGTTCTAAATGTAACAATCACTACATCTGTTGTTCTACATGTGACAGTCCCTACATCTGTTGTTCTACATGTGACAGTCACTACATCCATTGTTCTATATGTAACAGTCACTACATCTGTTGTTCTACGTGTGACAGTCCCTACATCTGTTGTTCTACATGTGACAGTCCCTACATCTTTTGTTCTCCATGTGACAGTCACTACATCCATTGTTCTACATGTGACAGTCACTACATCCATTGTTCTACATGTGACAGTCCCTACATCTGTTGTTCTATATGTGACAGTCACTACATCTGTTGTTCTACATGTGACAGTCACTACACCTGTTGTTCTACATGTGACAGTCCATACATCTGTTGTTCTCCATGTGACAGTCACTACATCCATTGTTCTACATGTGACAGTCACTACATCTGTTGTTCTACATGTGACAGTCCCTACATCTGTTGTTCTACATGTGACAGTCCCTACATCTGTTGTTCTACATGTGACAGTCCCTACATCTGTTGTTCGACATGTGACAGTCACTACATCCATTGTTCTATATGTAACAATCACTACATCTGTTGTTCTACATGTGACAGTCACTACATCCATTGTTCTATATGTGACAGTCACTACATCCATTGTTCTACATGTGACAGTCCCTACATTTGTTGTCATACATGTGACAGTCACTACATATGTTGTTCTACACGTGACAGTCACTACATCTGTTGTTCTACACGTGACAGTGAATACATCTGTTCTACATGTGACAGTCACTACATTTGTTGTTCTACACGTGACAGTCAATACATCTGTTGTTCTACACGTGACAGTCACTACATCTGTTGTTCTACATGTGACAGTCACTACATCTGTTGTTCTACACGTGACAGTCACTACGTCTGTTGTTCTACATGTGACAGTCACTACATCTGTTGTTCTACATGTGACAGTCACTACATCTGTTGTTCTACATGTGACAGTCACTACACCTGTTGTTCTATATGTGACAGTCCCTACATCTGTTGTTCTACACGTGACAGTCAATACATCTGTTGTTCTACATGTGACAGTCACTACATCTGTTGTTCTCCATGTGACAGTCACTACATCCATTGTTCTACATGTGACAGTCACTACATCTGTTGTTCTACATGTGACAGTCCCTACATCTGTTGTTCTACATGTGACAGTCCCTACATCTGTTGTTCTACACTGTGACAGTCACTACATCTGTTGTTCTACATGTGACAGTCACTACATCCATTGTTCTAGCTATGTAACAGTACACTACACTGTTGTTTCTACAGTGACAGTCACTACATCTGTTGTTTCTACATCGTGACAGTCACTACACTGTGTGTTCTACCATGTGACAGTCACTACACTGTTGTTTTACATGTGACAGTCACTACATTGTTGTTCTACATGTGACAGTCACTACATCTGTTGTTCTACATGTGACAGTCACTACATCTGTGTGTTCTACATGTGACAGTCACTACATCTGTTGTTCTACATGTGACAGTCACTACATGTTGTTGTTCTACATGACAGTCACTACATCTTGTTGTTCTACAGTGACAGTCACTACATTGTTGTTCTACATGTGACAGTCACTACATGTTTTCTAATGTGACAGTCTACACTGTTGTTCTACATGACAGTCACTACATCTGTTGTTCTACATGTGACAGTCACTACATTTGTTGTTCTACTGTGACAGTCACTACATCTGTGTTGTTCTACATGTGACAGTCACTACATCTTGTTGTTCTAACTGTGACAGTCATACATCTGTTGTTCTACACGTGACAGTCACTACGATCTGTTGTTCATAACATGTGACAGTCACTACATCTGTTGTTACATGTGACAGTCACTACACTTGTTTACATGTACAGTCACTCATCTGTTGTTCTACACGTGACAGTCACTACATCTGTTGTTCTACAGTGACAGTCATACACTTGTTGTTCTACACGTGACAGTCACTACACTGTTGTTTCTAACATGTGACAGTCACTACATCTGTTGTTCTACATGTGACAGTCACTACATCCTGTTGTTCTACACGTGACAGTCATACATCCTGTTGTTCTACATGTGACAGTCACTACATCTGTTGTTCTACATGTGACAGTCACTACATCCTGTTGTTTACACTTGACAGTCACTACATGTTGTTCTACATGTGACAGTCACTACATCTGTTGTTTACATGTGACAGTCACATACATCTGTTGTTCTACACGTGACAGTCACTACACTCTGTTGTTCTACATGTGACAGTCACTAACTATCATTGTTCTACATGTGACAGTCACTACATCTGTTGTTCTACACGTGACAGTCACTACATCTGTTGTTCTACATGTGACAGTCACTACATCTGTTGTTCTATGTGACAGTCAGTACATCTTGTTCTACATGTGACAGTCACTACATCTGTTGTTCTACATGTGACAGTCCCTACATCTGTTGTTCTACATGTGACAGTCACTACATCTGTTGTTCTACATGTGACAGTCACTACATCTGTTGTTCACATGTGACAGTCACTACATCCATGTTGTTCTATATGTGACAGTCACTACATCTGTTGTTCTATACGTGACAGTCATACATCTGTTTGTTCTACATGTGACAGTCACTACATCTGTTGTTCTACCCTGTGACAGTCACTACATCCTTGTTCTATATGTGTCACTACAGTCACTACACTTCTGTGTGTTCTACATGTGACAGTCACTACATCTGTTGTTCTACACGTGACAGTCACTAACGTCTGTTGTTCTACATGTGACAGTCACTACATCCTTGTTTCTACATGTAACAGTCCCTACATCTGTTGTTTTCAAAGTGACAGTCACTACATTGTTGTTCTACATGTGACAGTCACTACATCTGTTGTGGTAGTTCTACACGTGACAGTCACTACGCCTGTTGTGTCTGTTCTACACATGACAGTCACTACGCCTGTTGTTTTACACGTGACAGTCATTACCCTGTTGTGGTTGTTCTACACGATACAGTAACTACAGCTGTTGTGGTTGTTCTCCACGTGACAGTCACTACATCTGTTGTGGTGGTTCTACACGTAACAGTCACTACACCTGTTGTGGTAGTTCTACACGTCACAGTCACTACATCTGTTGTGGTAGTTCTACACGTGACAGTCAGTACACCTGTTGTGGTAGTTCTACACGTGACAGTCACTACACCTGTTGTGGTAGTTCTACACATGACAGTCACTACATCTGTTGTGGTCGTTTTACACGTGACAATCACTACACCTATTGTGACTGTTCTACACATGACAGTCATTACACCTGTCATGGTAGTTCTACACGTGACAGTCACTACACCTGTTGTGGTCGTTCTATACGTGACAGTCACTACACCTGTTCTGGTCGTTCTACACGTGACAGCCACTACACCTGTTGTGGCTGTTCTACACGTGACAGTCACTACACCTGTTGTGTTACACATGACAGTCACTATACCTGTTGTGCTACACGTGACAGTCACTACACCTGTTGACCAGAGAGTGGGGAGATAATTTCAGGCCTCCCCCACACCTAAAACTAATTCTCTGTACTGTCAGGTACAAATGACAACCATGTTTGTCACGACACGTTGGCCACGTGGAACAGCAATGGCTGTGGCTGAACAAGCTGATTCTTCAGTGACATTCTTTGGCACAGCTGACGCTCATGAGGGCTGATGGCTGTGGCTGGGTGGTCACTGCTGCAGCTGTCCTTTTCTCTCTTCTGTCATTATCATTGTGGTTACAACTGTTAGTAGGAACCAGTTGAACTCACACTGACTGACAGAAAAGGTAGACGAGAATTCAAACCCCAGACCTTCTCTGGTCATCAGACCGTCATGAAGATTTCTTTGCCAACATGACTGTTTCGTATCCGTACTTTCTGCCACACATGGTAAGGAGCATTCACGTCTTCGTCATGTAATTCATATTGCGAAGGTGTAAGGGATATAACTGTGTTTAACAATGTACCAACCATTCTGAGATTGTTTCCCGTTGTCCAGGGCTGTTATACTGTTTATAACTCGACGTGTGTGTGTGTGTGTGTGTGTGTGTGTGTGTGTGTGTGTGTGTGTGTGTGTGTTGTGTGTGTGTGTGTGTGTGTGTGTGTGCGTGCGCGCGTGTGTGTATGTGTGTGTGTCTGTGAGTGTGTGTGCGTGCTTGTGTATGTGTGTGTGTGTGTGTTTGTGTGCACGCGCGCGCGTGTGTGTGCGTGCTTGTGTTTTTATGTGCATGTGTGTGTGTGTGTGTTTGTGTGTGTGTGTTGTGTGTGTGTGTGTGTGTGTGTGTGTGTGTGTGTTGTTCGTGTTGTGTGTGTCGTGCCTGTGTATGTGTGTGTATGTGTGTGTGTGTGTGTTGCGTGCGTGTGTTTTTATGTGTATGTTTGTGTTTGTGTGTGTGTGCATGTGTTTTTGTGTTTGTGTTTGTGTGTGTGGTGTGTGTGTGTGTGTGTGTGTGTGTGTGTGTGTGTGTGTGTGTGTGTGTGTGTGTGTGTGTGTTGGTGTGTGTGTTGGTGTATGTGTGTGTGTTGTTGTATGTGTGTGTGTGTGTTTGTTGGTATATGTGTGCGTGTTGGTGTATGTGTGTGTGTGTGTGGTGTGTGTGTGTGTGTGTGTGTGTGTGGTTGTGTGTTGTGTGTGTGTGTGTGTGTGTGTGTGTGTTGGGTGTGTGTGTGTGTGGTGTGTGTGTGTGTGTGTGTGTTTCGTTCTTTGATTTAACGTCTTTTCACTATAAGTGATATTAGACGGGGGAGGGGGGAGGGGGGAATAAAAAATGAATAAATAAAATATAATGTAGAACGATAGTTGGACGGGTTGGATTGGGGCAGAGGGGATATAGGTGGGAGAACAGGAAAATGGAACGAAAACTTAACTCTAACAATTAACTTCAACAATATGAAGGGAAATTGTAACACTAATACACAAACTGCATAAAGCTAAAGTAATGCATTAACAGGACTGTGAACTAATGATTCTGAAATTTTAACTAATAAAGATTGGTCTGATGTAACTTTTTGGAAATGAGTTTCAGAATACTTTTCTTGAGTAAACGTTTTTGGTAAAAAGGAACGTAACATTTTGCAGTAGAATAGGCAGTGAAACAGTGTGAACTGTTCGCTGCAAATGCACTTGACATTTTTACAATATTTTGTTTTCAACGCGTTTAGCTGAATACGAAAACGAACAGCAACAATCGATCTCAAATGATACACGGAAGAATACTGCAATTTTTTACATACATTTTGAACGGTAAGTTTTATCATTTGTTGTGACACAGACTGTTCATTGAAATGTTCATGAAATCGAGTCCATGAGGTTGATTCGAGCAAGTTGCAAGCTTCTTTTACGGAAGTAGGAACAAATAATTCTATAGAATTATCAGAATTCTGTGCGCCTTGCTTAGCTGCTCTGTCAACTACTTCGTTGCCGTGAAGACCAACGTGTGAAGGCACCAAGCATAAACTGATATCTGTACCTATAACCCTTATACGATGTACAAGATGATTTGCCTCAGTAATTAAATCAGGTCTTGTGTCGGTATCAAAAGACCGTAAAGCATATAATACAGATTTTGAGTCAACAAAGAGAACTATTTTGAAAGGCACGGGTTTAAGATTTACTAGATATTGCAATGCTTGTATTATAGCGACTAATTCCGCTGTAAAGATAGATATGTTTGCCCCAACGAAAAATGACTTTTTTGTTTTAAATTTTGGAACATAAAATGCTGCTCCAGCACATTTATTTTCTAAGACTGATCCATCGGTAAAAGTATGAAGGTGGGCACGGTATTTTTCATCGATGTGTTCTCTTGCTGTGGATATCGAAATGTTGACGTTTTCAGATTTCTTAGCGTCTGTATAATCAATATTAAAAGAGGCTTTTAGCATTTCCCATGTAGGGATAGGCGTTGTTGATGGTGTCTTAGCTATTTCTTCCATATTTATGTTAGATTGTTTGACCAAGTCAGAAATGTAAGTTGCAACAATCATTTGTGATGAAATGCTTTTTGCTCGTTTTGGAAAGTCAACATCAGACCTGATTTTAATTTCCTTACTCACAAAGTTGTCCGTTTGTGAAGTAGTTCTAACTGCAAATTTTGCTGTCGCTAGCTCACGATAGTTGTTCAGAGACAGGATTCCAGCAATTTTGTACGTTTCCAGATTAGAAGCATGAGTAGGGGACACCTAGAGCAATTTTAATACTTTTGCAGTCTAAGCTTTGTATCTTCTGTAATAAATATTTTGGTGCACTGAAGAACACTTCTTGTGTATAGGATAATTTAGATCGTACAAGTGCTGTTGATAGATGAATTAGTATGTTTGTATCCATTCCCCAAGGTAATCTGCTTATTATCTTTAGAAAATTTAAGGCTTTTCTTGCTTTTGTTGACATATAATCAAAATGGACATTCCAGTTTAATTTCGATGTTATAAAGAGTTCCAGAAATTTTACAACCTGTTTATAATGTAACACTTCACCAAGCAATCTGAAAGTAGGCAAGTTACTTAAAGTACCACCAGGATTAAATAGCATCATGATAGTTTTTTCCGCTGACAGCGACAGACCATTTTCTAACATATAGTTTCCAAGATTATCAAGATCAGATTGATACACTTTCCTAATGTAATTCTACGCTCTCTATGGAGTTGTCTTTTTTAAAGTAATATTCATCCAAATACATATATCATCAGCATATTGTGCCAACACAACATGAGTTGAGAGTGCTTTAGGAAGATCCTGTATAAGGATATTAAATAAAAGCGGTGCTATCACTGAACCTTGTGGAATTCCCATATCAAGATGTCGTGAAGTAGAATAACTAGTTTCCACTCTTGCCTGAATAGTTCTATTGGCTAAAAAAGACTTAATGTAATCATACATATTGCCAGATAAACCAATAGATTTCAGCTTGTACAATAAACGCGTATGTCAAACTTGATCGTACGCTTTTTCACATAAAAAAAAGTAGCTAAAAGACTTTTTCTGCGGGCAAACTGTTTCTTGATGTGAGTTGTAAATTTAATCAGGTGCTCAACTGTGGATCTCCCTTTTCTAAAACCTGCCTGATTTACTGGAATAACGTTATTTTTATCACAGTAATGTACAAGTCTGTTTAATACCAATTTTTCCATTAGTTTGCTCGTATGGGACGTCAACGCAATAGTTCTGTAACTATTTTTTTATTGTTTTTGGGCTTTCCTGCTTTTAATACTGGTATAACAATAGACTTTTGCCATAACTGTGGTATAGTTCTACTAACCCAGCATTTCTGAAAAATTTTGTGTAAAAAAATAATATAGTTGTCTGGAAGATGTTTAATCATTTCAGTTGAAACTGCATCGACACCTACCGAACTCCTTTTGTTGTGTAGAGACGAGATAGTGTTGTTTAGCTCTTCTAAGGTGATTGGAGAATTAAACCAGCGATCATTCTGAGGTATGGGATCAGTGTAGATAGGGTTGTTAGCTGCCATTTCTCTGTAGTGTTTGCAGGTAGGAGACAAACCATCTACTTTACTATTTTCGGCAAAAAGTTCCACAAAAGTTTCAGCTTTGTCCATGTCAGAAGGAAATTTGTGACATGTGTCAATCATTATTGGACACCTAGGTAAATCGGCTCCATTTTTCATTTGATTCATTTTTGTCCAGACTTTATGAAAATCCTTGAAATCTGAAATTTCTTTAGTGCAGTATGATGCCCAATAATTTTTCTTTGCTTCAGCGATGATTTTACATGTATTACACTGGGTGTTAGCTTTTTTCATTTCCATATGATTTTCAGGTCTCCTGCTTTTGATGTAGAGTTTGTATTTCTCTTTTTTATTCTGAACTGCTTGCTCACATGCCTCCGTCCACCAAACATTACCCAAACGGTTATTGGACTTAAAAGTTTTGAGTTTCGGGGTGAATAGGTCTGCAGCAGCTAGAACTGACTCCTGGAATTTAGAAAACATAACGTCGACATTTTCATGTTCATAATGTGTGTAATCTTGATTGGTAAGAGCAGTCTGAAACAAGGACCAATCAGCGCGTGTGTAATTATGTTTAGTATAATATCAGGAGTGCTGTTTTTCATCCTGATGTTTTCGTTAGTTAATGTTATGAGGATAGGTACGTGATCACTTCCTAAAGTATCTCTGTGAGTGTCCCAGATACAGCAGGGTACTAATTCTGGTGAAATTAAAGATAGGTCGATGGCTGTTGCCTGATGCTTGGAAACATCAGGAATTCTAGTGACACTCCCATCATTCAAAAGGTAAAGCGCACTGTCAACTATATTTTCTACCAAACGATTGCTTGTCACAGTACAACAATCTTTTTCCTAAAACGGGGAGTGGGAATTAAAGTCTCCACCTATTAGCCATTTACCGTGCTGCAGATCCGGAATTGTGCGCAGCCATTCTGTGTTGTGGTCATTTGGACCTGTTGGCAGGTAGACTGACAAAACGTTCAGGATAAAAGAATTACCGAATTGTACTGCGGTGGCACAAGCGTGTAAGTCTTCAGTTGATGTTAAAACTGGGGAAGTAATTATGTGATACTGTAACTTTTTAAGTATATAAATTGCAGTGGCTACCTTCTTCCCGGGATTCCCATAGTCATACACTGGTGGATAATAATAATTTGGGAAATTGGGAAGTTGGTGGAAATAGACCTACAATTCCACTGTAAAAATTTGATTTTCATTGTTAGTTAATCTCTTATTTTCAATGAACGGTGATTTGTTTGATAATTACGAATGCTTTGGTTTTTTGTGTACGAGGAAAATAGGGAAAAATTGATTGCTTATACTACGAAGTTTGGGTAGAAAAAAAAAGTAGTAAAACTATGGAGAAAAGAAGTCTTACTAATCTAGATAAGAGTTAGATTTAGAACAGAAACAAATTACAAATAAATAAAACAATAGTATACACGCCTTCAAATGTACAGAGATTATAGTCTGAGTCCTGACTGATTGAGTCTTAGCGTTTATACACTTTCAACAAGAGAACTGTCAGAGATGTCGAGGAAAAAGTCCTGTGATGTTGATAACTGTAGATCTAAGACGATTCATTTAAAACATATCATATGACAGCCACCACGGTTCACAGCTGTCAAAATAGGGGAACGGTCCTCTGGGGAATCTAGAGGCGTGTAGCCGTGAAGATCGTGATCCTCCTGGTCTCCTAGGGGTCTCCCAAAACAGATCCCGAACGTGTCTTCCAAGGTTCCCCGCTATCACGCTGCTTCCTCTGGCAGTGGTGTGAATATTATCGTGAAGAAACTGCTGGTTAGTACGCAGGTTTTCATGAGAGACAAATGATATGTTTTTTATGTCAACAAGCTGAGCAGATAAAAAAGCGTTGAACAAATTCCGCCGAACCTCCATACGTGCATGTTGTACAGGGGCGACCTTGCTGATGACTATCTTTGAGTTTGGATATTTTTGTGCTACATGTTTTATGCAGGAATCGAAATTTTGAGTTTTGCTTTGAGATCTATATTATTTAGTTCGTGGACACCGCAGTGAAAAACAATACAGTCTGCAGGATTTTCAAAGTTGGAAAGTCTCCTTCGAAACCATAAGATCGTCCCAGTCTCTTGGAGTTGATACCTTTCAACACCGAGTCGTGGATAGTTACAACATATGGGAGGTCGTGGTTCTTTTTACGTTGCTCTGGTATCTTTTTAGTGTGTGACGTTGTATGTTTGGGCTGTGAGGTGACGTCTTTAGCGTTTTTGATGTCATGATGTTGCTCTTTCCCGTCGTTAGTTTTCTGTTCCTTCATTATTTTTGCTGGCGTATTGCTGTTAGTTTTTGTTGCGTTTTGCTTTTGTGCCTGTTGGTCGTCCTGCCTGCGTGTGTGCTTTTGTTTCAGAACGTCTGCGTACGTGGGATTTGTTAAACTGGAATCTGTCTGTGTGTAACTGTTACTGGTCGGCTTGATGGTGGCGGTTGCCTCGATCTGCGCAAGCACAGTCCTTTCTAAGGTACTGACCTGGTTGCACAGATCCAGTACGATGTTTTTCAGTTCAACGATCGTACTCACGAGTTCCGCAGAGTTGGGAATAGGTGTGATGGAAGTTGTCCCACTCTGCGTGCCCGTGGTAACCGCGGTCGAAGCTTCGTTCGTAGGGACAGTTTCTGCCTTTTTGGTCTTGTCTGCCTCGTCGCTGGTCTTTGGTCTCTCCTGTTTGGTCATTCCTACAGATGTATCGTCTTGGCTCTGTTGAGCAAGGCGGCCTCGTCTCGTCTTGGTCATTGTGGACAATTTCACGATGTCTCTGACTGCTGAAAGTTCTACCAGTCAGGAGCCTCCGCCATCTTGAATGTGTGTAAGGGTGTGTTGGTGTGTGTGTGTGTGTGTAATATCATTAAGTCAACAAGAAATACCTGAGGGTGCTTGATGGACCAAGAGCAGCAATACCTCACCATTGGCCAAACAATAAACAATTACCTACCAGATCAGCTGGTGACAGCTCAGAAAGACGGTAAATGTGTGATCCCTGTGGGGGCATGTAAGGCCTAGCTGAAATAGCAGAGGAGGATGTGTCTGGACCATC